>CM028117.1:12327130-12344427 GCA_016170025.1 Anopheles vaneedeni
ATGAAAGATTCATCCGCGCGAATCCAGACCGCCCGCGCCGGGACTTTTTGGGGGAAGTTTTGCTCAAATTTTATTTGTGCCGTTTTTTCCTTCTCTCCACTCTTTCTTTGCTCTCCCTTCCTACTCCCCCGGACATGCTTTCATGGGACTTCCTTTTTTTCAAATTTTGGGTTCTCCTCCGTTTTGTTGATTTGTTTCACCATTTCACCATTCGATACATTGATGCTTTTTTTGTTGTTGCTAGCATTTTTACAGGTGATTTCTGCACCGGTCGCGTGCGTACCGGTGTAAAGTTATTGCCACTGTCAACGGTACCAGTTCGCGACTTTCATCATTTTCTTTTTCCCAAAGGCACTTTCCCAACCGCGTGACTGTGTGGCGTTCGGCTCACACTCACACTCACCGGTTTAAATGGGTGTGAATTCCTTTAAGAATAGCACTAGCACATGGAATGGTAAAAGGAAGTGTTTCTGTTTGGAGCACAGTGGCAAGCAATAGCACACAAAAAGAGAAAAGAAAGTTAAAAGTGTAAATCACCAGTAGAAGAAGGATGTTTGACTGCTTTGGAGAAATTTTCCTTTTGCAGCCTTAAAGTATGCAACCCGCATAGCAAAGGCACACTAAATCTTGCTGTTTCGTATAGAAGCAGTAGAAATAGGTTGCAGCAGGTGTTGCAAAATTTTCCGTAAGACATTCTTTACAAAACGCCATTTTGTTTGACGCAACAACATTCTCGCACTAATAGCCGGTGCCGTTTGTGTTTACATTGGCCCTATCTGCGTTGCTTATTTAACACATCCGCGTGTGTGTGTGTGTCGACCCTCTGATGTCTGATAGGAACAAACACGATACACGGTGACATATCAATAAGGTCAGTGTCGGTGTTGTCGCCTTTTCGCCCACTTTCCCACCCCACCCCTCACCCGTTCCTTCCTTCCACCCACATCACCTGATCCGTTTCACCTTTACCATAATCACCGTGATAGCGTCCTTTAATCAGCTTGCTTGATCAAACAAAAAACAAAACCCCCCGCGCCAACAATCTTGCGAACGGTACGGTACGGTACGCAGCTTCGAAGGAATAAAACAGCAACAACAAAAAAAACCCTCTCCCGGTGTCAAAATAAAAAGCAACCCGTCATCAAACCAGAAAGGCACAAAGGACAACGAGCTGTTGCTAATTTTTGCCTGACTTTTTTTTTTCTTCGCTTCCTTGCGTTTGATGTTTCAATACGATCCCTTGTGCGGAAATGGTACCACCTACTGGCGGGTGCGCTTCTAAATAGAATTAACCTTTTGCTGATTTTTTCTTTTTTTCCCTTCAAAAAAAAAAAAAAATAAAAGAATGGTACAGTTGATTGAAATGAATTTTCCAACATTATCACGGTGCACGTTTTGTGTCGTTGGAGATGTTTTTAACAATCCGATGCCGACGTCATGCAGCCTGAAAAATATACCGTGCGAGAGACGTTTTGCCGTGATTTAATATCCGCTAAGTGGCGTTAGTGGGGGGGTGGGTGCGTGGGATTATGCGCTGCCTTACCTTTAGTCAACCCTTTGAATATGTATTTACCCTTGAAAAGACAAGAGAAAAAAAAGCATCCCAGCGGGTCTTTTCCATCAGCATGTTATTACAATCTGCTCGAAAATTTTTTCGCCATATGTTTGATGAAGAATTTCTCTGTTTCGAGTGTTGTAATGTGGTTTAATGAGTTTCAGTTTGATTATTAAAATTTTCCTTAATTTTCAATTTATTTAAGTGTGACATGTAACCCGTTCAGTAAATAGAACTGAGAAGACTCCATCATAAAGGTACATCAGGAACAGCATCCAACAAAGTCAACCGGACCTGGTCTAGACCGTCCAGTGGTAGAGCAGGTACCTCTTTTGTAACCCCGAAACAAACACGACCGTCACGAAGATGGTGAAAAATATCTCGATGAGATCTTGCTATCTGATCGGTTCACGGTTCGACGTTCCACAAACCGATTGGCTGTCCGTGGGTGTCTGCTCCACAGAGACGCGCCGTACCGAGCGCAAAAGGCAGCACAGAGATAAACTAGCGTCATTAAGGCTAATCGTCCCGGGGTTCCCTTTTTCGCATGCGTACTTTGCAAAAAGCGGTACATCTACCACGAAGCGGGATCCCCAAAAGCGATAAAGGGATTCATGGAGTTCACGGGATGGGGTGGTTGGAGACTTAATTGATACAATTTCCTTTCGGATGGATGTCGAACGTTGGCGTTGGGTACGTAGTTTCGCTGCATGAAAGGTTTAATTATTTGCTACAGCTTTTTCGTCTCGGCTGTTGTGCTTGTTGATGTTACGTGCAAACGTTATTTTAGAGTAAATCTTTTCGTAGAATTCAATTTACCCAAGATGTTGGAAAATTGATCTTCATGTAAAAGGTTTTAAGGTAATACTATTAGTATTTGTTATTGGAACTCACTAAGGTGAAATTACTAAGAGTGGGTAATATTAATGTGAACGTTAAAGAGACTCTTAATAAACGAGAGTCTCAAAACTGATTCTTAGAGTTACTCAAACATATCATATTTTGGCTTTCGCAAGAACCAACATCGTTTGAAACGGTTATCGACTCACTCAGGAAAGAACCATTTCACTCCTGAGTCATGACTTTTTGTTGTGACGATCACTCCTGTACGATCAACTCAGAGACTTGAGATGACTCTTCCAGGAGTCATTTAGCTCGTGAGTGAGTCAAAAGCAAAGAGTCATTATTCATGAGTAATGATCAACTCACTGATGTATGAGAGAGATGACTCTTCCAGGAGTCATTTCGATCGTGAGTGAGTCAACCTCAGAGAGTCGCTACAAAGAGTCATTATTCATGAGTAACGATTAACTCATTCATGTATGAGAGAGATGACTCTTCCAGGATTCCTTTAGCTCGTGAGTGAGTTAACCGCAGTGAGTCGCCGAAAAGAGTCATTAATCATGAGTAATGATCAACTCACTCATGTATGAGGATTCATTTAGCTTCTCTTCTCTTCCAGGATTCATTTAGCTCGTGAGTGAGTTAACCGCAGTGAGTCGCCGCAAAGAGTCATTGTTCATGAGTAACGATCAACTCACTCATGTATGAGAGAGCTGACTCTTCCAGGAGTCATTTAGCTCCTGAGTAGTGATGGGTAATCCAGAGTGGAATCGCGGATCCACGTCGACCGCGCGTATGATTCCGAAATTGATTCCGACTCCGGCTAAAAACCAAAATTGACTCCGACGAGTTCGGTTGAGTCCGTTCGAGTGAATTGTTCAGGGCACTTCCTCTGCATCCATGGGTAAATTTTCAATGTTGCAGGACAAGATCCTACAACCCTAGCCATGGCTAATTGCTACATTTAGCAGGACTCGGTCCTCGTCGGATTTAGCCGGACCGATCCGACTCCGGCAAAATTTATAATTTACCCATCACTACACCTGAGCGAGTTCACCACAGAGAGTCGCCGCAAAGAGTCATTATTCATGAGTGATGTAACTCATTCGTGAGTGAGTCATTAATCGCCGCAGAGAGTCATGACTCATGAGTGATATAACTCATTCGTGAGTGAGTTAATAATCTCCGCCGAGTTACATGAGTGATGTAACTCATTCGTGAGTGAGTTAGTAGTCGCCGAAGAGAGTCATGACTCATGAGTGAGTTGACTCTTCCTTGAGTTATTATGTACAAGAGTGTAGTTTGAGTTATTAAAATGTTTTTTTTAAATATAGTAATCATCAGTCAAACTAAAAAAAATGTTACCGAGTGAAATGGTATTTTAATTTATTTTTGCTACCTGCTTGCTTTATAAAAACTTCTTTTTTTCTAATTAAAATTTCAAAAAATACCTCCGGAGGCATTTCTGGTGCTACGGCTGCAATAAAAGAAGCCGCTGGAATTTATATTCAGTTTATATTAAAGTTTATTATCTCTTTACCATCACACGTGTACTTTGAATTGTTTTTTTTCTCTCTCTCTCTTCTTCTTCTACAGAAGGTCACATCTCATTTATTAGACAACCTAGCATCGTGTATGTTTCTTTGTACCGCACAAAAGGAAATGCTTGAGCAATTCACCATTCACCTGGCCGTTACAAAGTGTAACGACAAATGTCATAAAGCGAAATCGTTTTGCTAATGTGCATGCATGCATACTTTAGATGGGTGTGTGTGTGTTGGTGGTCTGGTGAGGTTGTTTTTTTGTTGTTGTTGCTAATGCGCAATTTCGTCTTCAGGCCTTTTTTGTGGATATGATTCATGCTACCGCGGACAGAAAATCCTCTACTCCCGTGGTGGAAAACTTATTAAAAAAGAGAGAAACTTCGTGTCCATTTCTAATGCGATTCGGTTCGCAAGAATCGCCACGCACTGAGCATTGAAGGTTCTGCTGTTGAAAGGCTTGGGAGGAGGAAAAGCGGGGGAGGGGGGCGGTGAATAAGGGGAAGAATCCCGAAGAAGGGAACAAGAAGAAAATAACACACGAACCATCCGCTCAAGGACTGGCGGTCCTTCAACAAGGCAAGACGATTGCCGCTATCCTTTTCTTTCTTCTTGTTTTTTCGCTTCTTGTTTTTTCGCTTCTTCTTCCCATTTTGCTATTCCCCATCGCCCTGGTGGGAAAAAATGGCGAAGGCAGTGTATCTTCAAAACGCAAAGCGCAGGGAATGATTCATTATTTTAACATCGTCGTATTCGCTTCACGACCCACAGCGGGCCCTTTGCGGGGCTGGACGACCGCATGAGCTTATGTAATTGTGCCGTTGGATGACGCGATGGAACAGTAGTACCCGCGGCTAGGAGCGAGGAATTTTATGCTTTTCCGGCAATGCTTATTTATTCCTATAGGTACCAGCCATGCGTGACGATAAATTATTACTTGACTCTTTTTACCGCGCGCTCTTCCCTCTTCTCATCTTCCGTTCTCTCTACTCTCTCTCTCTCTTTCTCTCTAACCGGCATCATCTTTCTCTTCTCCCTCCCCTCTCTCCACCTCGCGCCATCCTCTTGTGTCCACTGGTCCCATCGAAGTGTCCCGGGGTGATGAAAGAAAGCGCCATCACGATCGGGAAAAGTGGGATGTTGGAGTAGAAATGGGGGGGATGGTGGGGGAGAGTGCGACGCAATCGGAAAAAGGGACTGCGGACTACGGCGAATAAAACGAGCCCAGGGCAGTAGTAACCACGACCGCGTTTTTCCCGCGATAATCCACTCGCCGATATTTCCCAGCGGATCTTTCCAGCCCGCCGAAGGGAGTGGGGGGAGGAGGTGGGTGGAGGAGAGGAGAGGGCACGCTGGTCGGTTTTGTGGTTTGGAAAATTGAAGTGGATGTTTATGTGTGTTTGTACAGCGTAAGGAACATTTGTGTGACCAAGAAGGAAGGTGGAGATAGGGGGGTTGGGGGAGGGGGAGTTTTAGGAGGACATGCACATGTATGTGTGTGTGTGTGTGTTTGTGAAAGAGAGAAATTGAAGAGAGGTTAGCCCGTGTCACCTTTCGGCACTGTGCGAGCGAAAGCATGGCGGGGAAAGGAACGCCAATCAGGATCCAACGTCTTTGTTCGCGGATACCGAATCCTTCGGGCAAAGAGGTATCGAAATCGGGTTTTTAAAAGCAATTCATTGCCCAAAGGGGAGGCGGAGAGAGAGAGAGAGGAAAGAAGATGGAAGGGGATTCTTCTTCTTATTACTCCTGGGAAAGATGCCCCCTCTTCGTCCCTCCGTTTACTGGGAAGACCGTCGGGAAATCGGAACCATTTTTACCAGATCCAGAAAAGGATTCCTGCGGGAGATGCCGGTACCGATTGTGCTCTTGGCTAAGGTGTGTGTGTGTTTTTTTTACTTTCTTTTTTTTTGCTTCCTTGTCAATCGTTAAGGATGGAAGTAATGGAGACCGGGGGAGAAGAGCGATCCTGCCCAAAAACTTCCCACCCACACCCTTCCCTGTTGCCGCCTTTCCCCCCGCCGACCCGTCCCCAAGGTACATCCTTTCACATCGATCCATCCATCCATCCATTCGGAATGTGTTTCGTTTTCTTTTTTTTTTTTTTTTTTGGAAAATAAATAATTCAACTGCTCGATTCGAAATGCTGCTGCTGTGTGTCCTGGCGGTGGTAATAAAATTTTCCACAAAATAGAATGCTACAGTTGCACGAACGGGCATGCACGGTGCGGTATGGCCGGGATGAGTACAGCCCGGGGTCCGGTGGAAGGTCGTTTTTGGTTAAGAAGCGACCATAAATATCTTCCAAACTCCATTGTAAAATGCCATATTCTCCCGTAACCACCTGGCCACCCGAGGAATAAATGGCGAGGTACGGTGGTATCGAAAAATTGCGCTCAAGCTAACGTTCGGAAAACAAAAGAAAATGAGATACAAAATGGATGTATGTATGTATGTGGAGACGGGGGAGGGGAAGAAGGCATGAGAAAGGGGGGAGGGGGGGCCTTAAAAGGGGATAACCTCACACTCCAATTCAAAAGGACAGTTTCGTGACCAACAAACGAAATGAAGTCCTACCGTCAGACACGGAGCCGAAGACGAACGTTTCGAGCGTACTGGGCGTGCAACTATTGCGGTTCAAAAAAAGGTAATGGCCGCGGTATGTGGTTTCGGGGAGAGATTACTTCCGGTTTTTTTTTTTTTTGAGGTTGATGAAATTTACATTTGACCTGCGGGAACCGAGCACGCTAATAATTGATCGAACCAACACTGCTGACGGGAGAGGGCTTTTTTTCTTCTCCTTTTGAAAGTGACATGCACGAAATGTATCCTGATATTCATGTGCTTTTGCAAGGTTAAAAACGATTTAATGTCATTCTCACGAATGTATAAAGCCACTTATTTTAAATAAGATCTGAAGCTGAAGTATTTCAGTAATAAAAATAATGTTTCACCTGTTTTTTAATTTTTTCAAGATAAAGTGGATTAAATATTCCTTTTTAGTGTGTGATCATAAGAAAGTAGAAATATTTTTGAAGCATTTTTAACACTATTACATTATTATATCAAAACAGCTGAAAATTCAAATGGGTTTTCACTCCATTTGTTGGGTTAATAATATGCTAAAAAGAAAACGGTGTCCCATGATTGTCTAAATTGTATACTGTTACGAGAAAATAAACGCCTAAAAGTATGCAATTGCTGTGCATTCAATATCTTTTATATTGAAAGGGTGCTGTTTTCCCTCTTTTTTTTAAATTATTATATCCTTACGAACACTTAGCAAGTAAATTAGTAAATTTACCATATAAATAGCCCAACTTCAGCTCGTTGAACAAATATTTTGAAAAATCGAAAAACAAAACTTGTTCTAATTTAAACATTTTCACCCTACAAACGGTATTTATCCACACAAATGTCATTCCTTACCACTGGAACGAAACAGTTAAAATGAATGGCATAATGGTTGAAATTTAATTGTTAAGATTATGCCATCGATGGGGTGGGACGGGCAGACAAGTAAAACACAAACTACGCAGACAAAACCCCCAACAGAGCAGTCTTAATCCTGGCACTTGCCGCTGAACGGAGCACGATTTGTCGCCTGTGTGAGCTTGAAATGAAACCTTCAACTTGAGCAAATGAGTTCTCGGGTGCTGATGTGCGGTGGGCTAAGTTTTTGCCACTACACCCTCGTGCCAACTCTTCCATCGGCAACACAAAGCGCAAATATTGAAAATGCTCAAAAAAAAATCCTCCCTCCCTCCCCCTTCCGCGTTCTGTGTCATTGTGGGCGAGAAAGAAATGAAGAAGAAGGAAAAATCCGGAAGGAAACTAGCAGCTAGAGCTGCGATAGGAAATTAGGACACCGGTACCGGGGGGGGGACAGTTCACGGACGGATCAAACGAACAATGGAAAAGTGCAGAGCGATGGCTGTCCTTCTATCGACGCACCGAGTCGTGTTGAACTCCTCCACTGTTTCGAGCCGATTTCTTTTTTTTTGTAAGAAAAATCCAAACTGAAGCTTTGCGTGAACGTAGAAAGTAAGACATTGCCAGAATTTTTGGAAGCTTCGTTGTTGCGTACACGTGAATGGCAAGCCTGGCAGAGAGGAGATCGGGATGCGGTGGGGGAGAGCTTTCACGGTAAAGTGAACTACCGAACTATATCTATCTGCTGCTGTTGCTTCAGCTTGTTAGCATAGCTCGCAGAAGATTGTACATCTGCTCGTTAATCCGCTTATCATCCACTTTCCAGCCAAAAGAAAAAAAAAAGGACACTTCACTCGAAAATGGAGCTTCAACGCGAAACGGTGGGTTGTGCTCGATTTTTCTCCATTCCACCACGTTTTTTGTCTGTGTTGCTAGCAACAATCGTCTTTATCCCTTTTTTTTTNGTCCTGGCGGTGGTAATAAAATTTTCCACAAAATAGAATGCTACAGTTGCACGAACGGGCATGCACGGTGCGGTATGGCCGGGATGAGTACAGCCCGGGGTCCGGTGGAAGGTCGTTTTTGGTTAAGAAGCGACCATAAATATCTTCCAAACTCCATTGTAAAATGCCATATTCTCCCGTAACCACCTGGCCACCCGAGGAATAAACGGCGAGGTACGGTGGTATAGAAAAATTGCGCTCAAGCTAACGTTCGGAAAACAAAAGAAAATGAGATACAAAATGGATGTATGTATGTATGTGGAGACGGGGGAGGGGAAGAAGGCATGAGAAACGGGGGAGGGGGGCCTTAAAAGGGGATAACCTCACACTCCAATTCAAAAGGACAGTTTCGTGACCAACAAACGAAATGAAGTCCTACCGTCAGACACGGAGCCGAAGACGGACGTTTCGAGCGTACTGGGCGTGCAACTATTGCGGTTCAAAAAAAGGTAATGGCCGCGGTATGTGGTTTCGGGGAGAGATTACTTCCGGTTTTTTTCTTTTTTTTTTTTGGAGGTTGATGAAATTTACATTTGACCTGCGGGAACCGAGCACGCTAATAATTGATCGAACCAACACCGGTGACGGGAGAGGGCTTTTTTTCTTCACCTTTTGATAGTGACATGCACGAAATGTATCCTGATATTCATGTGCTTTTGCAAGGTTAAAAACGATTTAAAGTCATTCTCACGAATATATAAAGCCACTTATTTTAAATAAGATCTGGAGCTGAAGTATTTCAGTAATAAAAATAATGTTTCACCTGTTTTTTAATTTTTTCAAGATAAAATGGAATAAATACTCCATTTTAGTGTGCGATCATAAGAAAGTAGAAATATTTTTGAAGCATTTTTAACACTATTACATTATTATATCATAACAGCTGTAAATTCAAATGGATTTTCACTCCATTTCTTGGGTTAATAATATGCTAAAAAGAAAACGGTGTCCCATGATTGTCTAAATTGTATACTGTTACGAGCAGATAAACGCCTAAAAGTATGCAATTGCTGTGCATTCAATATCTTTTATATTGAAGGGGTGCTGTTTATCCTCTTTTTTTTAATTATTATATCCTTACGAACATTGGGGCGGCCCGGTGGTGCATGTGAAAAACGGCGCCCGTCCACACGGCAGGGACCGGGTTCAAATCCCATCCGGACCGTCTCCCCGTAGTATGGACTGACTATCCTGCTACGAGTTAAAATAAGTCTTGATACGGCCAGGCCGTTCTAACCGAGAAAAAAAATATCCTTACGAACACTTAGCAAGTAAATTAGTAAATTTACCATATAAATAGCCCAACTTCAGCTCGTTGAACAAATATTTTGAAAAATCGAAAAACAAAACTTGTTCTAATTTAAAACATTTTCACCCTACAAACGGTATTTATCCACACAAATGTCATTCCTTACCAGTGGAACGAAACAGTTAAAATGAATGGCATAATGGTTGAAATTTAATTGTTAAGATTATGCCATCGATGGGGTGGGACGGGCAGACAAGTAAAACACAAACTACACAGACAAAACCCCCAACAGAGCAGTCTTAATCCTGGCACTTGCCGCTGAACGGAGCACGATTTGTCGCCTGTGTGAGCTTGAAATGAAACCTTCAACTTGAGCAAATGAGTTCTCGGGTGCTGATGTGCGGTGGGCTAAGTTTTTGCCACTACACCCTCGTGCCAACTCTTCCATCGGCAACACAAAGCGCAAATATTGAAAATGCTCAAAAAAAAATCCTTCCTCCCCGCCCTGCCCCATTTTGTGTCATTGTGGGTGAGAAAGAAATGAAGGAAGAAGGAAAAATCCGGAAGGAAACTAGCAGCTAGAGCTGCGATAGGAAATTAGGACACCGGTACCGGGGGGGACAGTTCACGGACGGATCAAACGAACAATGGAAAAGTGCAGAGCGATGGCTGTCCTTCTATCGACGCACCGAGTCGTGTTGAACTCCTCCACTGTTTCGAGCCGATTTCTTTTTTTTTTGTAAGAAAAATCCAAACTGAAGCTTTGCGTGAACGTAGAAAGTAAGACATTGCCAGAATTTTTGGAAGCTTCGTTGTTGCGTACACGTGAATGGGAAGCCTGGCAGAGAGGAGATCGGGATGCGGTGGGGGAGAGCTTTCACGGTAAAGTGAACTACCGAACTATATCTATCTGCTGCTGTTGCTTCAGCTTGTTAGCATAGCTCGCAGAAGATTGTACATCTGCTCGTTAATCCGCTTATCATCCACTTTCCAGCCAAAAGAAAAAAAAGGACACTTCACTCGAAAATGGAGCTTCAACGCGAAACGGTGGGTTGTGCTCGATTTTTCTCCATTCCACCACGTTTTTTGTCTGTGTTGCTAGCAACAATCGTCTTTATCCCTTTTTTTTTGGACAGATCAAAGGGAAAAAATCCTCCTGCTCGGCAAAGACATAATCACCACCTAAAGCACACTCATGCGATGGCGTTTTTTTCTGTTTAGTTCTGCTTTACACCATTGCATCTTCTCGTGAAGGGTTGAATGGGAATCGAAAGAGCCAAGGGTGAGGCAGGGGTACGGGAGGATGGAAAAATTGAAGCGACACCGCAGCTATTCTTTCTAGCACTTCTTTAGCGACAGATCAATCGATGGTGAATCGTTCGTCCAGGAGCGTCTGATGATCGAAAAGCAAAGACGATGGTTTACGACTAAAAGAAGTAGGAGGGGTGGGGGGATGAGGGATGAAAAAAAATAAGACCAGCCACATGGGTTGTTGGATCATCCGTTTCCTCTCCCTCTCCTCCCCTCTTCTTCCCCGTGGTGCTTCATTAAAACAAGCCAAATTCAATTTGCTGCCACACAAAAGGCTGGCCATGGCGCAAAATGGATTCACTGGCACCCCCTTCCCTCCCTTCGCCCCAACCCCACACCCGAAAGTGGATCGGGATAATGCTGAAATCTAGAATGTAAACAAATTAATAATCTTGTTATTCCGCTTTTTAGAACTTTACCAATGGGCTTTCGTCCAACTGGGCAGCGCTACTACACTCCTTGCGCTTGCGAAATGCAGCCGCTTTATTTCGGTTTTTCGCCCAACGAATCTTCGACTCTCCCCACCCAAAAAACCCCGAAAAAACAAAAAAAAAACACCGATCGTCGTAATGGTGAAGCAATTTCGTCCTCCTCCCTCTCCCCGTACACCTCCCTCTTTTCCACCCTTTTTTCATCTTCCAACCCCACCAAGAAAATTCTTGCTAGGGGGTTTAGCTTCTTGTTATATTTTATGGCGCGAAACTGTACAACGGACCCCCAAGAAAAGCTTTCCCTTTCCATTGTTGTTGTTTTATGCTTTCCGTTACCACTGCTTAAGCTTGCGCCAACAAGATGAAGCTCATTTACATTTTAGCGTTTCGTTTCGTGATCGCATCTTGCGCGTGGTCCTGCTGGGATTGTTTTTTTATTTTGCATTTTGTCTTCATTCCTTTGTTGCAGCCTCCCTTCGCTCTCTTTTTTTTTTGGGGAGGGTGATGTAGACCATTGCAAGACGGATTTTAAGCTGTTTGGCTAACAGGGACCGTTTGCGAAACGTCTTCATTTTTTTTTTTTTGCATATCGCAACCATTTCGTGCGAGTGTGTTGATGATGGTTTTTGCACACTCCCATGCCATTTTAAAAGCTACGAATGCAGCTACGATCGACACATTGTTCAGTTTTTCTAAAAAAAAGGGGGTTGATGCTCAACAACGGTTCAAGATATGGTGCGAATTATGTAGCGAAGCTCTCTCGAGGGGAATAACTACACTATTGCAATTCCATCAACATCTGCAGTGGGCAATATGCTATCATACCTGGGTCGGGATGCTTGGTTCGTCTGCAATAGGGGTCCCGAAAATCAGTTCAGCTGTGACGTTGAGTTTGATCTGCGAGGAAAAAAAGGAAAGAAAAAAAGCTTAAAGTTAGAGCATTTTTTATTTTGTTAAGCTATTATTTATTTATTTATTAAGCTATTATTAAAAATTGTGGTTTCTAGTTTTTTTTTCATTTTTACAAATTTTTCTCCGTATATCTATGACCGCCTGACCGGGTAGGCCATGGGATTTATATGGGAGTTTTTATTTTTTCGGAAGCTTTCTGGGACAACCTTCAGCCGAGATACCTCAGAAAGAACCAAACATAAAGGAAATTGCTATTTATGTCAACAAAAACCTGCTTGTTCTTCGCGTTCTGAATTTAACACATATTTCTCCAAATGGGCTAAAGTCTGAAATAAGGACCCCACCCCCTCTCACGGTCACTCATCTGCGTGTGAATTTTTCGTACAGGGTGGTTCGGAGACTATGCAATGAGTTTCTTTTCACTCAAATATTGCTTTAAATATTAAAATAAAAAATCAGAAAAAAATTTA
The DNA here is from genome assembly GCA_016170025.1 of Anopheles vaneedeni. Classification (NCBI taxonomy): domain Eukaryota; kingdom Metazoa; phylum Arthropoda; class Insecta; order Diptera; family Culicidae; genus Anopheles; species Anopheles vaneedeni. The sequence goes on from CM028117.1 coordinate 12,339,879, forward strand.
AAAAAAATTTAAAAAAAAATTTCACTCGAAAATTTCACCCTTGCCGAACCCCTTGCCATTTTTGTGAGAAATTTTGCAAAAAAAATGAAATTGATTTATTTTAAAGCCAATTGGTTGAAGAAAGTTTGTTTCACTCAACTAATGCTTTAAATAAAAAACAGAATAAAAAAATAGAAAAATTATAAAAGTTAGAAAATTTCATAAGGCTCATTTTTGCACCAAGTTTTGCCTATAACTCGGTCGGTTTCCAACGGATCGCCAATCTTTAACCTGTGGTTGATAGATGGCACCAATCAGGTGTCTGTTCCTCGAAACATATTAAAAAAAAACACACAACCGTCACAATTACGATTCGAAGCCACCCTGCATGAAAATAGTCACTCAGGTGAGTGACCGTGAGAGGGGGGAGTCCTTATTTCAGACTTTAGCCACAGACGTTTGCACTCACCGTTGCCTGGCGCCTTAAGCCTTGAGTTGCGGTAGCTCATGCAATCACTCACGGTGCCAATATGGCGGTATTCACTCACCATAAGGCAGAGCTCACTGTAATTGAGGAATTTTTCAAACCATTTTCCGTGTCCATTCCGTGAGTTTTTGCAAAAAAAAGAGAAGCTTATTGCTTTTATATGACACGAATTATTTTAAGGTGAAAAAAAAACAGGTTAAAAAATTGAAAAACTCGAATATTTTGTAGGACAAATTCCGGTTTTTACACGGAATAGAGAAAGAGAAAAAAAATCACTCATGCAAATAAGTGAAAGCCATCTTGGAATTGTTACCATTACCAGCGTACACGCGTTCACCTTGCAGCAGTAGCAAATCCGGATCCGGTTTCATTCAGCTATTCATTTCGCGTTCGTCTTGAAACGCTTTACTTGATCCCTAAACACCTGAAGATGCATAGTCTACCGACACGGAACGGTCCCTTAAGTGAAGTGTTTTGTACTGAGCCGGGGATGTGTACCACACGGAAGATACAGAGGAAGAGAGAGAGAGAGAGAGCAAGAGCAAGAGCGAAAGCGAAAGAAAGCCAAAACGTACAATGGCTAACCATGCATTTTCACGCAAATCCGGTACGGTGCGAGCGGAAGTCAGTTGGAAATTATGCATTTTTCACTATTAACATTTTTGCCATGGTGCGCAGCAGGGTGCAAAACCCGAAAGGGTGGAGACACCAGTTTTGTTGCGCATTTGTGACGGATTTGAGAGAGAGAGAGAGAGAGAGAGAGAGAGAAAGCACGAAAAAAGCGGAACAACCTGAACGAAGTGCTATGGCAACTTTGTTACACCGGCTCCGGTTTCTCGTGTGTTTGGTAATTTATCGCCTTTTGCCTGCCCCACGTGTATTACGAGCGTCGTGTTGTTACTTTGTTAATTGAAGGACTCGCGTAAAACCGTGCACGATACACTCGTGTGGTTTTGTGAATCTTCCCGGGAATTGCTATAGACAAATAAACAACTCTCGACGAGTGAGATGGTGTGTGCATTGCACGGGCAGGAAACGAAAATCTTAGCGCGCCTGAAAGGTATGCAACCGGTACAACAAAAGAGGATATTTTCGAATGCCATCGAAACACACATGATGGAAAACGGCACAATGAGACATTTAGTTATTTCCTTTTTTTCTGTATGCATTAAGTGCGTTTAGTGTATTTTTTTCTTGCTCGTTACTCAATGTGAAACAATCTCGTTTTGTCGATTAAAACATCTTCTTTTGTTGTCCATTTTTGTTTTTGCTTTTGGAAACACCAAAGTAAACACGTGTGAACAAAAATCAAATTTTACCACTGAACCTCGGTGCGATGAAAAATGTTCCCCGTATTATCACTGACAGATGGCTAAATTGAGCCATTTCCACGATTTTATTTACCTCGATACCAGTGCGAAGGTGGTGTGTTTCCTTCATGTTTCACAGCTGTGAAACAGCACCAGCACAAGAGCGCCGGGACTGTGTTATATTTGTAAAGTGTGAGCAAAAACCTAACTTCCATCCCGAAGACGACATTGTCACTTTGGTTTGTATTTTTTTTGTGTGTGTTAGAAATGTATTATGCAACGTGCCATCGAACCGGGGGTGAAGGGAGGGTGTAAAAACCTTTCCCCAGCCATAGCCACCATCATCACCAGACGATCAGCCGGATGTCCGTGGAAGCGGTAGAATGCTACACCGGAAATTCGACTGGATAAGCACGGTTCTGCTAGAGACATTGAAGGGAGAAGAAGCAAAAATAAACGCACAAATACACACACACAAAGTGAGAAACGTCAGTGCAGCATGGTGGGCACAGTATGAGCGTCCGGATGTCATCGGCGCTGCAGAAGTGCAAATAAGATGTGCAAAGTGAAAGAAGAATTACAATCTGTTCTTCTGGACAAGAAAGAATAGTTTGTGTGTGTGTGTGTTTTTTTTCTTTTTAGTAAGTGCGAAAAAGCAAAAAGAAATGCTCGACCAGAACTAACCCAAAAATGGGTGGAAAAAATGTAAGGTGCAAAGAGAAGAAAACCAACAAAAGAAAAAAAAACGCAAAACAAACTAACAAACAGATAAATGTTTGGTTTGCACTTGCAAAAAAAAAAAAAAACAAAAACACATACAGCAAGGATTCGAAATGTTACAAACACAATGCATCGCGCGCTCGTGTAGGAAAAGTGCCACACTGGCTTCACTGGAAATGAGCGTTCTGGCAGAAAACGATAAAAGATTGCTTTCCCATCCTTCCCACCCTCCCTTCCCGAATGCAGAAAAACCGGATGGAAAAATTCAAACACCCCCCCCCCCCCCCTTCCTCCACCACCTACCCCCTTACCCCTCTCGTGAGGAAGAGGCCGCATCGGTGAAATGGGGCGTCAATTGCAACATCTCGAAACAACTTCCAATCGATTTCCTGTATGTATGTGTGTGAGAGAGTGTGTGTGCGGATAAAGCGTTTAAAAGTGGGTGAAGGATAAGTATTGTTTTCATTTGCTGTCGTGTCATTTCTATTGTGCGCATTGTCAATCAAGTGTGAATTGGAGTTCACGAAAAAAATAAAACCAAGCGGGGGTTAAAGATTCTTTTGTCATACGGATTGCCTACTGTTAGGCGCCTAGCAGACATGTTTAATTGATATCGCAATTTAGAACGCCATTTGGAACGATTTTCCAATAAGAAGATGTGAAGATTATTTACATTTCACTTTCGAATTCACTATTGAGCAGTGAAATGCATTTCTTGCTTCAAACATCGAATTGATTTGTCGCGAATGGATGGTTTGGTTATTTACGTTATGCTTCTTTTTTTCTGTTACTGTTACTGGTGTCGACAGAGTGTGTGTGTGTGTACTATTTTTATTTTTAACCCTTCCCCATAAGCACGCCTAACGAAAGGAACAAACAAATTCAGACGAATTGCATGTTTTCCCGTGTACCGGCTCGCACGTTTGTGTGTTTTTCCATCCTCGCCGATGGAAACCTACACGGCTCAACGATGCAACGATATGGCGAAAAAAAAGAAGACGTATAATAGCATCTCACTTCACCCAGACGGCTTAGCGTAGGAATGTAGACGAGTTCAAACGGATGGATTTACGGTAGCCCGGGCGATGTTTGACGTTCGCTTCATTGCTGTGACGACCCCGGAACGCGCGCACTGGATGCATCTTGTTGTGACGCTAATTTCGCACATCAGTCAGTGCGGCATCTCCCGGGCGGCCATCCGTTTCTTTTTTTTTCGTTTCGCTGGCCTGGGTGTACATGTGTGTTTCGTCTTGACAGCATCCGCCACTACGCACAACATCCTGTCTGGGTATGGTGTCGTCTTGTCCCGTGTGCGCTTTGTTTAAACAGGGCAGATTGTCAAGGTTTTCTTTTTCGTCTTTATTTATACACACACACACACATATGGTTGCACGATCTGAAACATTCCAGTTGAACTCTTTTGCTTGATGGAGTGAAATGATTTGAAGCTGATTTTAAATGTGTTTGTTTTTATTTATTTTTTTGTTGTTGTTGTACGGAAAGCGTCTCAATGAAATATTTTGTTAAAAGTTATATATTATTTGTTTTAAAGCATTTTTAAAATATTTTGTTGGGAAAGAAATATGTTTTTTGGGCAATTTTTGGCAAAAAATATACATTCAAAATATATTTTCAAATCGCGTCGGTTGCACACAACACGACTGGGTTTCAAATCCCATCTGGACCGTTCCCCCGTAGCAAGGACTATTCGGCTGCATGGCCTTAGGCATGACCTTAGAGGTCGTTAAGCCAAGGAAAAAGAGTGAGGGAGATTTTTTTATGTGAAATTTCATTCCGATAATTTCCGATTAACTAAAGCAGTAAAATTGAAATAAATTATTATGCAGGGTTGTCCGACTCGTTTTTAACTGTCAATAGAATTTTGTTAAAGATCTCTTTATCTTGTTATTTTGTTAATGTCTTTGTAGTAATTAAAGGGCTAAAGTCTGAAACACGACCCCCCCCACTCACGGGCACTCATTTGAGTGACTTTTTTTCGTGCAGGGTGGTTCGAAATCGGTTGCGTGTTTTTTAATTATGTTTCGAGACACAG
>CM028117.1:12351045-12364021 GCA_016170025.1 Anopheles vaneedeni
GAAAAAAGAGGAAAAAAAGGTTCTCAAAATGCTATCACATCTACCTAACGAAGGCCTAACCTATAAGCGCTTCGATAGATTTTGCATGGGTCAAGGAGTACGAAAGCATTTGCACCTTTCAGGTCCAGAACGTCTTCCCGAGGTTTGGGAGTTTTGCACACAACTCTCGCCAAAAAAAAACCCTCTCTGCCGGGGAAAAGGTCGACGTACGGTGTGGCAGACATGTATTATCTTACCAAGACCATTTATTTCAGATGACCACCCGAACAGTCACCTTCCCTGTCCTTACCACCTTCTCCTTCTTCTGCCCTAGGTCGTACATCTCTATGCACAGCTATAGCTTTTGCCCCTACTCAACTACAGGACACTTCACACAAAATTCGTGCCAGTCGTGTGAAAATCTAATTTATGCTGGAAGATTATTTTTCACTCCTTCCCTGCTAGCTTCATCACCAAGGAGAAATGGAACGAGAGAGAAGGAGTGAGAGAAGAAGGAGTGAGTCAGATATTCCAAGGAAAATGAGAAAATAAATGCCGTTGTGTAAAAGGAAAAATAGCACCATCATGGGTAACATCCTCGGCTCGTGTTACGTGGTTGGGGAGCTATAAAATAATAAAACAAAACAAAAACAACAACGAACAAAAAAAATGCACAAAATCCTCCAACACATGCCGGAAATGGTAGGGTGAAAGGTTAAACGAGAGTAGTAGAAAATGGGAAAGGAAAAATAACACAAGACTGATGATAATCAAGAAGAAAATGTGAGACAATAAAAAAAATATTAAACATGCAAAAAAAAAGAGCTAAACAAAACAAAACACAAATCCAAATGGTGGGTGAAAACAACTAGAAAATGGGGAAAGGAAAATAACCCTAAAAAGCACTGCTTTTGTCTAGCGCGTAGAGGAGGCAAACATTTTTATGGCTTATAATTTCCCGTTGAATCCCTCCCCTCCTCCTTGCCTTCCTTCTCTCCCCCTTCCAATTGCCACAAAGGTCAACTCTTCGGGTGATGTTGCTGTTGTTTGTTGTTGTTGTTGTTGTTGTTGGCCTTTTAGTCTGTAGTTTTCATCTCATCTAAGTTATTTTTTTTACACATTTTTTCCACTCCAAGGTGCCTTTTCAGCCCTTTCCTCTAAGCTGCTCGTGAAGAAAATGGTCAGCTTATATATCTTTCTGTTTGTTGTTTTCTTGGTTTTAATCTTGAAGCGACACATTGCGGTGAGGGGCAAGGAGATAGGTGAGGGGGAGCAACAACAAGAAAAAACATGATGCCGGGTCGCGGAAAAATGTAGTTCAACCGTTGCAGGACAACGGGCAGCCTAACGCTAGCAGTCATATTATGTTCTTTCTTTATTTTAATTTGCCCCGAAAACCCCCGCCCGCGGAGTGGATGGAAATGCGAGCCTAAGCTAATCTTTCATTCGGTTGGTTAGATGCTGGAGTGGGCTTGTCATTTTTGCTTTTGCCAACAAAACCCACCGTCCGGGTACGCTTGTAAGCTGTCACTAAATTGGTTGCTTTACGCGTGCGTTACATCGCAGCCTGGAATGTTTCGCGCTGTAGACGACAGAGTGGACGAATGTTGATTACTTCCGAATATTCCCAGCTGCGGGCATCTGCCCGCATTTCATTCGGCCCAGTAGGATGATAATGCATAGCGAACTTTAATGGTTGATGAGAGTCTGGCTGCAAAACCAGTAATGGAACTTCCACCTTCAAAGATGCTACTGAAAATGTGATTTTGCTCAAACAAAACCAAAATGATGTGGGCTCGACAAAACATTCGATGAAGTTAATATCCTTTGTTTTGCGTGATGTCCTCAAACAATGCGAAAACGAAGGATGAGATATATCTTCCCATGCATACAGAGACAGGTTGGAATATGTAATTCGAATAACGATGTGTGGCCCCGGGAGTGCTAGCAAAAGTCCTGAGCCCAGTCGTCGGTGTATGGTGATGTCTATTATTTTACGTGACCTTCGGGCTATTTAAAACGTACAGGTTCTTGAAGGTTGGTGGTTCTGCTCTACCTTCAAAATCCCTTACCCGGTCATTACACAAAATCACAGATCCCCAAAGATGGAAACTCCTTACGTGGAGGAGCCGAAATGACGATGACGTCGGTGCTTTGGCTTTTCAAAAAGGGGCAAACGGTACGTACCTCTGTGGCACACCTGAAACCATTCTCAGGGTACCGAAACGAACGGGACACACTCGAAAAGGACACTAACGGTTGACTAATGATGATAGTCTCCGGTGCGGTCAATGGTACCGACAGGGGAGAATTTGAACGACCAGCCCATGGTGATGGTGTTGGTTTTGCTGTATAGCACCCTTTGTTACCGCTTCTTACAACCAGCAACACCAGACAGGAGACGGTGATACCTACATTGCACCACCGGACGAAGGTCCACGAGTTCCGTTTCAATTAGCATTGTCCAAAGATTGTATTACATTTTTGCCTCAGTGTGCGTCACCAGCATATTAGAGTCATTATGTTCGAAGTGGTAACTCCATCCTTTCCACCTGATCAACAATAAGACAATCTGAGAGGGGGTTTTCTTCCTCATCGGAACTCATCGGAGAAATCGTTTACCTTTATTCGATTGAACTGATACCGTTCGACAAACTTCCGACACTGTTGTAAGGTTCCATGTTATAAAATACTGTTAGTGTGCATGTTAGAAAATCTGTTATACACCGACAGTTATACGCAAAATAAAGTTGAATTAGTGAAAAAGGTTTGTTCCCGTTTGAAATTTTTGTTGTGTTGTTTTATACTTACAGACGCTTTTTTGCATTAGAAAAATTTTTCATATAAAATTGAATATTCAAAAAAAAATAAATAGATAAATATATAAATTTATATATTTGAAATATATGTTTTATATGAAGTTGTATTTTCAGTTAAATAATCACCATTATCGTTTAATCCAGTAGTTGAGGGCATTTAGTGTTTTTAGAAAATAATTTATCTTATATTTTATCATTAGTTTTAAAAATTTCCTTATCACAGACTTTACACTTTAAAATAAAAATATGTGAAAAGGCTCACTATGATTGACCTGTTCTACGGCCATGTTGATTGTAATTTTTTATGCTATTTTTAGTTTAAAGCATTGTTTGAGTGAAAACAAACTTATTTCAACCAATTGGCATTAAATTAAATCAATTTAATTTTTTTTTGCAAAATTTCTCAAAACGTAAGGCCTTATAAAATTTTCGAGTGAAAAAGTTTTTTTAAATTTTTTCTGATTTTTTATTCTTTTTGTAATTTAAAGCAATTTTTGAATGAAAAGAAACTCATTGCAACAAATTCGCATTCAATTATATCACATTTATAAATTTTGCTAAATTGCTCAAAAATGAGGAAAATCTTACATTTTCTCAAACAGGGTAAGGAACTTGGTTCCTCGAATAACTTCTGTCACAGACATCTGAGGGCATCGTCGTCCAAGAAGAAAATGTAGCCATTGGTGCCATCTATCGACCACAGGTTAAAGATTGGCGATCCGTTGGATACCGACCGAGTTATAGGCAAAATTTGGAGCAAAAATGAGGAAAATTTTACTTTTCTTTTTGAATTTTTTGATTTTTTAATTATTTTTCACTCTTTTTTTTATTTCAAGCATTATTTGAGTGAAAAGAAACTCATTGCAACCCATTGGCATTAAAATAAAACAATTTTATTTTTTTGCAAAATTTCCCAAAAAAATCATAAGGGGTAAGCCTTATGAAATTTTCGAGTTGAAATTTTTTTTTTAATTTTTTTCTGATTTTTTATTCTTTTTTTAATTTAAAGCACTATTTAAGTGAAAAGAAACTTATTGCAACAAATGCCCATCAAAATATATCACATTTAAAATTTTTGCTACATTGCTCAAAAATGAGGAAAATCTTACATTTTCTCAAACAGGGTAAGGAACTTGCTTCCTCGAATAACTTCTGGCACATACATCTGAGGGCATGGCTGTCCAAGAAGAAAATGTAGCCATTAGTGCCATCTATCGACCACAGGTTAAAGATTGGCGATTCGTTGGATACCAACCGAGTTATAGGCAAAATTTGGTGCAAAAATGAGGAAAATTTTCAATTTCTTTTTAAATTATTTTTCACTCTTTTTTTTATTTCAAGCATTATTTGAGTGAAAAGAAACTCATTTCAACCCATTGGCATTAAAATAAAACAATTTTATTTTTTTTGCAAAATTTGCCAACAAAATCGTAAGGGGATCGTAAGCCTTATGAAATTTTCGAGTTGAAATTTTTTTCTGGTTTTTTATTCTTTTTCTTATTTAAAACATTATTTGAGTGAAAAGAAACTCATTTGAACCAATTGGCTTTAAAATAAATCAATTTAATTTTTTTTGCAAAATTTCTCAAAAAAAAATCATTATAAGCAAAAATGAGCCTTAAGGCATTGGTACACGGTCCGTGAAGTCAAAAAGTTTGCGGTTGAAAACAGAGAAAGCTGCAAACTTTTCGTCAAAAAGAATTTTAGCTCGTCGAGCTGAAATCGTCAACCGCAAACATTTTGACATTGGGTTGAAAACTCCCGGAAAACACGACAATACATTTATGATCAGTAATGTTCATATTTTTAAGGAAAACTACCATATATTCTCTATTGTAGTTTTATTCAATCGAAAAACTCAAAAAATTACCTAAACTGCCTTTAATATGTTCGGCAAAATGTTTATGCAAAGAAATGACAGTAAGTTTGTGCCAACATAAAATTTCGGGCGTTTATGTGAAATTCACGCGGCTAAACGAACCGAAATCTTTTTGCCGTAAACTTTTTAATAATTTGAGTTTGCGCATGAAGTTTGCGGGCCATGTACCAATACCTTTATGAAATTTTCGAGCCGAAATTTTTTTTTCTAATTTTTTATTCTCTTTAAAATTAAAGCATTATTTGAGTGAAAAGAAACTTATTTCAACCAATTGTAATTAAAATAAATCAACTAATAAAATTTTGCAAAATTACTCAAAAACGTAAGGCCTTTCATAGCGTTATGAAATTTTCAAAATTTATAGAATTTTTGGTTTGAGAAATGTCCACGAGATGTAATACACGTATAGCGACTTTTCGCAATATTTTTATATATGAAGTTTCGCAAAAATTTTTTGAATCGCGTTCACATACGCGACAATTGCGAAGCGTTTAGTGACGGGGTAAGCGACGAACGTACCCGAAAATGAACGAAAAAACATACCTTCCGTTCTTGTCAACGTACCTTACTGTTGTGTAAATAGATAGAAAGGGCGTTTGTGATGTAATTTTCCAGCCAGTTAGTGTGCCTATGCCTGGGATTGTGCCCACCAATGTGCCGATGTTAGTGTTGCATCATTGTGAAGCGATTATTTCACTGCTCGAAACTCAGTTTTGGTCCCTTTTGCCGGTTAAGGTGTGTGTCTTCGGCACGGGAAGCTACCAGCAAACCGATAGGATGTTTCTCCCGGAACGCATTCTTTTCACTGCCCTGCCTTGTAGCTAGGGCAAAGCTTTAATTAGTCTCACAAGAGCCATTTAAAGCACTGTGATGCTACGTTTCTCATATTACGTGCCCCTTGTGTCAATGTCGGCACTGTAGAAACACAGGTGGAAAGAGTATTCCCGGTTTGTTTCTTTGTGCTTTGTTTGTTCTTCTTCCTTAAAGGAAGCAGACACAGCAGGGAATGCAGATTAAGGTAGAAGCTAGGTACAGCCGGGGTATGGTATCATCCTACATCCGTTCGTTAGCAACCGGTCCCGGTGATGGTACATTTAATTGCGTAATGTTTTGTTTACAATTTTATGAATCATGGCCGGGAGTGAAACAATGACAAGGGTAATCTCTTTTCCCGTTTGACTGTTGTCGGACAATTAATTGTTATTACTGTGTCGATAATTAGCGTTTGGGATTATCCATTCGAACGAAGGCGGGGGAAAAAAGAGTTGAAACACGTACAGTCGATGCTAAGGTTAATTGTTTTATTTTACAATTCACACGCTCGTTTTGACCTTTTTTGAAGGAACAAAAAAACGTCCCACCGAGCCAAAAAAAAAAAAAAAATTAAAAAAAAATTGTTTGAGTAATCCTTTTTCCCGACAGTCGTTAGAAATGTTCGAATTTCAAAGTCGACTTTGATTTGATGCTAATTGTGCAAAACTTTTCCCCTGCGCTGGTGGATAGCACACCAGTTCCGCTGCTTCAATCAACAACGCTCTATCACAAAAAAACGCCTATCAATCGATGATAATGATACCCAATAAACGATGAGTTATGAGTAAGGAAGCAAATGAGTTTTGCCAGAGATTTTGGTCGCATGCTCCGCAGTAAAACGGCCCCCACGCTCCCGTTTCCATTCGAGGGATAACCGCGGGTGTGCCGCAACTTCAAAAACAAAAATACAACAAAAAAAAATCAGCTTTGTGCGAAAGAAAACGAAAATAAAATGCCCATTTCCAACGCTCTAATTGACCTAATTTGGTTAATAATTTTTCATCTGCACTGCAAATGGGTTTCAATTTTCCCAGCCAGCAGAAGATAAAGTGATGAAGAAAAAAAGGAAAAGAAAATGGTGCCGGTAAAAGGTTTTTCGTATTTTTTTTTCGGTTTGTTATTAAGGAGAAGGTCATCATCGACCAGAAATGAATTATTCTTCATTTTGCAACTTCACAACACGGTGGCAAGAATGTGCTTACGAATCCCGCTCCGTCAAGAGCATCAATTAGTGGTTTATTGAGGCACTGCTTAACGATGCTAGGATACGACACTGGAAATCCATTTGGTGAAAACCGTTTCCACCCTTTCCATTGGTTTCCATTTTTACTACCCCCTCAAACTTCTTGCCACACAACGGAAAAAGATCTTCTGCCGGGGTGAAAAAGGGGTGTAAGAATTTTTCATTTTTCACTTTAAAAAAAAAATGAAATAAACGCACACGTCGATGTGTTAGTTTGATGTTCTACTAGGCAGTGTCTTGTCTACACACGATCCCTTTAGACCCTCCTCGGGACACGGGGACTCGGGGATTTTCCCTCACAGATTTTTCCCCGGCCGCCCGGTAAAAAAACCGCAAGCGCCGAGAAAATCCTACTCTCCTCCATACCCTCCCCCCCACCCCCCCCCCGCACCCCCCCCCCCCCCCAAAAAAAAGGCTAAAGTAGACTGTAACCCGAGCCACGGATAACAACGGAATGTGGAAATTCGTTACTTCATCACATAACAGGTCCCGCCCTCACGGTGGGGTAGGGGTTGTGCCCCATTGTGCTTGTGGGCAGGATATTAAGTTCTGGCGTCCTGGTTGGTGTAATGGGAGGGATGGAAAGAAAACGGCAAATAAACCATTTTCTAATTAGAAAGCAGATGACCTCGCCGTGCTTCGCTTCCCGCTTCTTCCCGCTGCCAGTGAGTAGCCACAAACGGGTGGTTTTCACCGAGGGATGGATCGGGAGGGAAAGGGGAAAGTGAGACGAACCCTAGCATAATTACAAGTTGATGAACTGATAAAATTTAAAACCCTCTCCCAGTATGTGCACGTGTGTGTGAATGTGTACTCTTTCTCTCTTTCAGTTTTTTTTCTTTTTTTTCTCTTGAAACTAATCCCACATACACGGCTTATTGTTGTTTTTCCTTTGTTTTTCTTTTCACCCAACGGTAGAAAAATAAAATTAGAAAGAAAAAAAAACACAAAAATGCTTGTTCTTCTCAAGGATTTCTACTCCACAAGGGGGAACCCAGTAGGGGGGGAAAAACCCCCCATCGCTGGATCCCTTTTGCCGACAGGGATTTTGTACACCGTACGTATCCGCGCTATCACCAAAGCGACCAGCTGTGACTGATAACTGAGACGAAATTTAATCAACCAGCAAGCATCCCGAATTTTTGTTTTTTCTTCTTGTTTTCGTTGACCCATTTTTTTTGGTTCTTGGTTTTAGAAGAAAATTAGGGTGTTTTGTTGTTTGTTTTTTTTCTGATGCCTTCTGGACGCCCGGAACGGAACGAAATTGTAACAAATTTTCAGTCTGTTTCCTTTTTTTTCTGCCACAACTGGAAGAAAAGAGAAAGAGAAAAACCGAAAAGCACTCCCAAACATTGTGGTGTTGGGTTGTTTGCAGCAAATGGGGGAAATTAGTTCCCGCCAGTTCCCGGTCATTAAGGAGCTGTGAGAAAACGGCTTGCATACTTTGCATCGGTTGTGCGAATCGTCTGCCCGGTCGGCTCCCATATATCCCACCGGTACCGATCGTATCATCGGAAGCGTCGAATTAAATAAAACGCAACTCAATCACAACCAATCAATCAGTCATCCCGTTTGCCGGGACCTAGATAGTTAGGCCCGAGCCTGTCGATTAGCTCGGTGTGAACTACGTGGTTCCGGAACTACGTGGAGAAAGGGTGAGGAGGGGGAGAGGGGTGGCAATTTGACACGGGCACCCGGCATCGGCCAACTATACGGTGGTACAGGGGTTGGAAGGAATGCGAAAGACCCATCCCACACTTTACGGATCCGTCCACTCCAGCTAATGATGCCGAAAATGAGCTACAGCAAAGGAGAAAACAAACACCCTCCGGTGTGTGTGTATGTTTCAGGATATTGTTGATGAAGCGAGCGCAAAAGGAGGACCGCCCGATATCCCATCGATCCCAGATCGGAAGAAATACCCCGGTAATCAACCGTAATCCGCCGCAAAACGTTTGCCGCCATCCCGTTTTTTTTTCATCCTTATCGGAATGTAGGGTGGGTGAGGGGAAGTGGAAATGGAGGGGGAGGGGGGAGTAGTTAGGAAGACAAAACCCAACATCCGTATAACAACACACACACACACCAACATCTATACGCACACGGGGAAATCAGCCGGTTCATTTCCGATGGATCATCATCGGTATTTGGGTGTTTCCTTATATGATCCTTTTTTCTTCAATTTTTCTATCTTTACACCTTTGTTTTGTATCTTGGTATCACAGCCTTCTTGGTGTAGTGTGTGGAAGGTGAGATATGCTGTCGAAGTTCAAAAGCAAACACAAATACCTCAAACTGGAGCAGCAAGAATAGCTGAAAGCTACCAAAAACCAACTACAGTGGTGGGAAAAAATATAAAAATATTAATATTTTATGTTTGAAGTATTTCCTCAATAACTTTAGGATGTTGTTTATTGGAGGAATATATGTAAACAATGAGCAGATTCATTCGAATTCTTCGAGAGATCATTTAGAGAGTGCATTTAACATGTACAAAATTGATAAAAGTTTGCTTAATCATAAAAGAGAAATTAGACACCTTGTAGTACAGGAAGAATTTATAGTAAAAGTCAGAATATTGGCGGCATTAAAAGTTCTTGTTTTCAGGAAATATTGTTGGTGAATAATCATTTAACAAAGGTTCATATAACAGATAAAAAATAACCTTTAAATTACACTATACATCGAGGTAATAGCGGGATTTTCTTGGAAGAATTATTATGATAAAGGGAGATATAAGCTCAACGGCTAGAATTTCATACTTACTATAGAATATTGGTTTATATTATATACATTTAACATATTACCAAACCCAGAGATTAGAGTTCTCCAATAACAACGAATTCTTAACAAAATATTCTAGCGCTTTTTAATGCAATACACGAAATTAGGAACAAAGCCCAGGATGTTTATATTTATTTCCACCAGTGTGTAGCATCGTACAAAACAACACAAAAGCAAAGCAAGAGTGAGAGAGAGAGAGAGAGAACGAGGGAAAGAAAAGAAGCAAAGCAATCAGTGTCTTAATGGTGGACCGTATCAAATTACCGTTTGAAGATTCGATCCATCTTCGCACCGGCACCGGCGGTACCGGTAGGGGGTAACGCCGAAATCTGCGGTATGTGATGAGAATTTAAAGGCGTTATCCTTGTCGGGCGTCTGCCCGTAACCGCAAGGTGTTAGAATGTTCAGTGAGCGATGCGTGTCTACCTGTACCGACACGTAATACAGCCTGCGAGAAATGATGGGGAAAAGGAATTCCTGCTGCCTGCTATTGCTGCTGCACGGCAGTTAGTGATGTGCGTGTGTGTGTGTGTGTGCAGGTGCCAGAGCGGGAAAAGGAATGTTCGCGGTGAAAACCAACCATTGGATCGGTAGCATTTGCAGGATTGCAGGATTGCAGGATTTCTAGACCTAGGCACAGTATACGGTGCATAAAACAAAACGCTCCCCAGGAAGTTTCAAATGGTTTGCATATTTTCGAAATTGAAATTCTAAGACGCAATAATGTGCAAATGGTTTGGAGAGGTGCGCCTTGACGGACGATGTCCAGTGCTGTGGAGATCAATAAAATTCCGTCCAGAGAGCATTGTAACTTTGGAACTCTGGTCGAAATGTACCAATAAACTTTGTCATTATCTTAAGTCAACTCTGGATGTGATGTGCAAGCGGGGGCAGTGCTTTTAGCGCTAACCTAACTTTCTTGCCCATCGTACAATGATGGACGAATTACCGAATTTGGAGTAGTTTGGACGTCCGGTGATGAAATTAAGCACCTACTACACATACTGGGACAGATTCGTTGATGAAGTTTCTTCAACTCTTATACACACCCACACGTATACCTACGTATCGCACCCAGTAAGCGGGGAACCTCAAGATTCGGAAGTGTCCGAAAAGATCAACCGACACAAAGTCACCAAGAGTGTTGTGGTAGGTGGACGTTCAACAAGCTAAGTGCAACCCAACCTTGCTTTTGCCGGTAATGGGTACTCGTGCTCGTGTTGATCTTGTTCTGCCGAGTGGCAAGCAGAAAGAAAGGGTTTTTTGGGCGATAGTTTTGCGTGCTCAGTTTTCAGGCGTTACCCATGTACACCTGACATGGTTAGTTTTTTTTTTGGTTGGAGAGCAAGCGCGTGCAAATACAAATAAAGATTCGTTAAAGTTTGTTTCACTACTAATGAAATTTTAATCTTTAATTAAGACGAAACGAGGCATGAAACGTTGTGCCCGGCAATTGGACGGAACGCTGTGGCTGTGTCGTCCCGAGCCCGTTTGTGTCTCGGGGAAAAATATGCCGTCGGTATGCTATTTGCTGGTTATGTCCACCGAACGGGGCTAATTGACTTTTCGTACCACAAAATTTTCGGCTCTTCTACAGTGAGCAAACAACCGAGGGGGAAAATAGAGACGAAAGCAAAAAAAACAACAAGGATTCCCATTTTAATCGGAATGAAGCTGAAGCGGTAAAACAAATGTGAAGAGTACGCACAGAAATGGTACAGAACAGCAATGGACGGTCTCGGTAACATACACACGGGCACCTCTAGACAGACAGACAGGGTTATTTTTTGGACGGTTCTATCTAACTTTCAGCTTCAACTTTAGGTGTAATAATCTAAAAGCAGTACTACTCCCTGGTGCTTCTGGTTCTGCGGTTGACGGTTCTAGTTGGAAATAAATTACTAAAGAGAAATAAAGAAATTTACTCTAGCCCAGCTTGGAAACTGGAACTAGAGCAGACAAACACAGGGATGCTTCACAGTGTACTCAATGTCGGCCGAGTCTCCTTGGCAAACAAAATTAAGCTGCTCGTTTCTCTGACCTGGTACCGATCTGTTTTTTTTTTGGGGTCGAAGTGTACGAGGCCCGAACAGTGAGCTCCTTAGATTTGGAAGGTGTGGCGCTATTTTACATCCATTAACACATCATTGCAACCCCCCCCAGAGACCCCGATCGGACCGAAAAAACGTGAAATAAAATGGTGAAATAAAAAAAAAGATCCCCACAAAACCCATAAACTGTTCTCGAAAAGAACCCGGCCTCTTTCCAATTATGCCATCCGGCAATTCTTTTCTTGGCTGTTAATTTTTGTTCTTCCAACTAACGACACGGAAACGAGTTGGTAAAAAAAAGTGTTCTGTTACTGTGGAAGCTGGACAGTCAAAATAATTTCCAGCACACATCTCTCTAGCCTGTAACTTGCCGGCAGTGTAACCGTCCGAAACCTTGGAAACCGTACCCGTGCCCCAATTGTGCGGTAGCATTAAACGAACGAAAAAAGACGACCCGGGCTTTTTGCTGCTGCTTTCCTCCTGCTTCACATTCCGACGGGAAACCACGTTTTGATAGGGGTGGCACGGTAACGCGAAGTGTGCTGGAAAGTCAAGCAATACCGTGTACCGATACCCGGCGGTACACAATTGTTACAAATTGGATCATTTTTATTCACGAGAGCGATCCACTTCGGCGTTGCCATCCGGAAGTGAACGTTGACATTTTTGCCTTTTTCCTGTGGTCGTTTTTTTTTGTTGCTTCTGTTGGTTGAGAGTTTTTGGGCGCTGGGAGATTCTGTCGCCGTTTATTTTATTTAATTCTCATCCCACACCAAGCCCAACCTGCTGGAAAATGTATTCTTTCATTAAGGGTGAATTTTTTTTTTATTTCTGGTTTCTAGATCACTACAGGGAAGGGGCATACGGTTTTGCAAGGGGTGTGCGATGAAATTGTGCGGTTTTTTTTGCGGCACACTAACTTCAATATCTTCCTTTGCTCTCTCTCTCTCTCTCTTGGAAGGTTATAGTGCACGGACTCGGATGTCCGGTGACGACTCCAACTCCACGTCAAAGATCTCCGTCGATCCAGTGTTGCCAAACTGGTATTTCGTAATTACATTTTAAATTATCCCAAAAAAAAGCACCAGCGCGCACTTTGGTGTGTGGAGGAGAAACCCAAGAAGACGGAACACTTCCGGGTGTTCTTCGCCGCTTTACGTTACACCGACTCTCGCTAAGGAATGGAAGCTGTGAGGACACGACTGATTGATGCTGTGTGGTAGTTGAGCCTTGATGCAGTCGTTGATCTCCATCTTCATTCGAGCGTTTCTTGAATAGTGCAGATCTGTCCTATCTCCATTGGATGGTGTCTGGCATGCTGCTGGTAGTGAAACTTTGTATTTAATTCCTTTTCAACGATTGTGATGTCGTTTGTCTCAATGTAGTGGCTGTCGTAAGGTTTCGCCCT
>CM028117.1:12364439-12396108 GCA_016170025.1 Anopheles vaneedeni
GGTAGTGGGTGATTCTTGTCTAGCAGAAGTTTACATTAATGAGCTGACAACAAAACCGAACGGCAGCATTGAGAGCAGCAATAACGAAAAGATCAACCCACCAAGGTTTCGTAGAATTGTTCCACATAAACACACACACACGCACACACCCGCCTACACACAAAACATCTCAACCAACACTACCGGAGGAAACAGAACCGAAATGCCAGAACAGTATACCATTATCCCAATCAACATTTTATTATCATCCCCTTTCGGTGTGCTGGGATATCTCACGCGTCTTTAGGTCCTTGTGCTATTGCCGGACAGAAGATTGCCTTTTGCCGCTGGAATGGAATCAAACCATTACCGGGGGCACATTCGGACATTCGGCAGCAGTTTGAGTATTGTTCGTGGAATTATCATTACAATCATACAAGCGATCCCCGACGCCCTTACAGACATACCCACCCTAAGGGGCTAGTGGCCGCGCGATTGCGTTCAGCTTTTTTTTGTGCTGGCATGCCAGACAGATGATACGGCTGATGATACGAAGCGGTGGTACCAGATCAGAGCCTCCGATCTGTCAACACCTTGTGCCAGCCCACGTTGCCCGCCGTTGGATGACGTCTAGTTTTACACTTGTCGCAACGCTTAAGCGATTACGGCGCATCATGCCGTTCATCACCGGCACAAGATGTGACATTTCGTGGCGTATTCTAGCGTGCGTACTAATCTTGCAACGGTCCGTTATTTTTTGCCAGACGGTGAAAGACATAGGACAGCGAGCGATGGTTTTATTTTATTCCTTCTCCACCTGCAGGCTTCGTTCGACTTCCAGTGTCATTAGCACGTATTTGTTCGAGCTGTCATACGTCTGGTAGGTGGAACGGTTTCTTTAATCCTTCAGCCTCATAGTGGCGTTAAAAAAATGTTTTAATAGTAATGTAAGTATGCATGCAAGGCAATTGTAGTAAATGAGATACTAGAAAGTGAAGAAGCTTATGCTATAAATCGGAACTTGAAAAAGATTGGACATCAATCTTGGAAGTTGTCTAAAGGAGGTTAAAAGATAACCTCAAAGATAGACATTGCTAGGAACATAACGTGTTTACTAGATTTTTTTCTTCAATTCCTTCTCAATATTGAGATCTCTCCCGTTTATCGTCTGTGACATGCAAAATTGTTTAGAATGTCTTCAGAAAACTCTTGAGAAATCCTTATCGACACCTCTCAAAAACTGTACTGGAGGTCTCCGATTAGACATTAAAAGAGCATTGGGAAATTGATAATTCTTATTAGTGGATTAGTGTGAAAGTGAAGAAGCTTATGCTATAAATCGGAACTTTGCCTAAAATGAAAAAGATTAGACATCAATCATGAAAGTTGTCTAAACGAGGTTAAGGAATAACCTCAAAGATAGACATTGCTAGGAACATAACGTGTTTACTATACTTTTTCTCAATTCCTTCTCAATATTGAGATCTCACCCGTTTATCGTCTGTGACATGCAAAATTGTTTAGAATGTCTTCAGAAAACTCTTGAGAAATCCTTATCGAAACCTCTCAAAAACTTTACTGGAGGTCTCCAATTAGACATTAAAAGAGCATTGGGAAATTGATAATTGTTATTAGCGAATTAGACCCTGCTTCTCAAGAAGAATTATGTTTTAAAGCGCAAACTGAAAATTGGAAAAAAAATGTTGAAAATATCTAGAAAACTCACATTAATAACTATCGATAAAGCTATCGAGCGAAGTATGCTAGAACGAGAAGATTACCATTCTGTCCTGCATAAACGTACGCTAGAGAAAGACAGATTGATAGTTAGAGAATCCTCACTTGGAAATATGACAACCAAAAAAACGAAAAAATGCCACCTTGCTGTAGAGTTGATACGCTGAATTCATGAATGTTTCATGCACGTCAGCAAAACTTCCACGACACAACGGGCGGGCAAATCCGTGTGGCCCAATATCACCAATCAACTGGTTAAACGAGCCGTACTAAGTTTTGCTCGGGCCTGTCGTGTAAAAATATTATCATTATCGTGTACACCGCGCGTCATGCACCCGAAATGAAGAAGCAAAAAAAAACCTTGTCAGCAGGATCACACGCCATAGCTTTCACCTTCACGTCAGACAATGGGCGAAACGGTCCCGAACGGTTGCGTACTTTTTTGGAAGAACACGCCTCCCTAACTCTCCCGGCGACCGGGTGGGTACAAGCTTCCGTTATGCGGACTGTTCAACTTTGACATTCCATCACGTGTGTTGAAGTTGTTTGCTGGCGGGGTGGCAAACATCGCAATGAAGCTAAGAAAATAATTTCGCAGCGTATCAAGCGGGCAAAACCCAACAACAGTTAGCCGACAGAGTCAGTGTTGCTCAGTGCAGCGTGTATGCATGTGACAAGTGATGGCTTGCGTAACGGGGTGGGCGAAGGATTTGTTGGGTGGATAGAAATCCAAAAAAATTAAAAAAAAACCCAAAAGTTGCTGCCACAAAGTTTCCACAAAAATCCCAAGCTTGAAATGTTCTTCAGGAAAGACTGTTTTGAAAAGTTTTTCCTTTTTTGTTGGGAGAAATTTTCGGTGCGTTTCAAAAAAAAATAAACCTCCATTTTGTTCCGGAGCTGTTTCCCGTGCACGATTTACATACATAAGTCCGAACGGTTCTGTATATATGTGAAAGACGCAACAATTTTGCCTGGTTTGGTCAGAATCAGCCACCACAAGGATGCTCAAAATGTCGAGCATTCGTATTCGATGGAGGCCACGGTGGCAGAAGAATTGAACCACGGTTGACTCTAATTTATGACACACGAGCGTAAAGTCAACGCTAACGCGCGAAGCATGCTAAGAACTATCAATTTTCCAAAGGTGAAGCAACAAAAAAATACAGCGGATCTTCTTCTCAGGCAACAACTTCAGATACTTCAGAACAGTGCTAGGCAGTTTGCACGTCATTCGCAAGACAAACGATCGGCCACCACACCCGTGTTGGTACCGAGATCCCGTACCCGGGGCGGGTCATAAATTATTCAGTTGTCACTCAGTATCTCTCGGCACGGCGCAAAGAACAGCGTGTGAAAAATGCACACACACTCGCACACGCACACGCAAAGAAAAAGGAAAATCTGACATCCTTTTTTCCGACGGGGTGGAAAGCCCCCCCCCCCTCTTCAGGAAGACAATCGGTATCGGCAAGACAGAGCTGCAAGCCAGCACGTCATCCACCAGCCAACCATCAACCGAAATGTTCCAATAAATTTCCCGCTTGCAACACAATTCCAATTGACGAGGTGCTCCATTTTCGCCCGAAAATAATTCACTCGGTCTCGGGGGCACACTGGTTGTCATTTGTGCGAACATTCCGGATGCTGCCATAACATGTCATCGATGAATTTAAGATGAAATAATTCGATGGATGGAACCATTTCGGCGTTTGTCTGTGAATGAGTTGGTTTTTGTTTTGCGGCGGGGGCGGTTTTTACGGAAAAGGTTGTTTGAAGAATCAACATGACTAAAATGCCATAAAAGTCGCAGGAAATAAAACAAAAAAACATCCACCCATCGTAAGATGCTTCTACAATAATGCTTGGGTAGCTTAATGAAGCTACCAACTGTGGGAAAGGAAAACAGCATTCAAGATAGAAATAAAAAAAGAAATAGAATCACGGAAACGAACAAGTAGAAGGAGAACCAACAAATTCATAAACAAAACAAATTTTTGCACAATGCAGTCAAATCTTGAGTGTGCGGGGCACGCAAAAAAAAGGGAACCGGAAACAAAAAATAAATCAAAACGCCAGGATGGAGTTTTGCGGAGAGGGGGGAGGTGATGAAGAAAACATGGCCCGGAAAGAAAGTCGTTTTTCCTTTTGCCACGATGTTCCCGTTGTGTGTTGGTAACGGTACACAAAAGCACACCGAAGGGAAGGGTAGCCGGGGGTGGTTGGTTGAGCGGAATGTTGCGTAATAAAACATTATGGTTCACACAATGACGATAATAATAACATCTTATTACCCCGATTCGTACGCGCCGATTTCATCTAGGACCCTTCGGTACGCTGGAACGTTTGAATTGGATGGGAAATGGGCGGGTGGAAGGGAAGGAGGAAGGAAGAAGTAAAGTACGATGCAGACGCTAGCGGAAGTGATCCGATCCAATTGATCTGAGGGGCAATCAGTGCCACCCCCCCCCCCCCCCACCCCCCAAAAAAATAGGAAATTTGATAAAGGAATCGCCGGACATTTTCTTCCGCGATTTTGGAAGACTAAAGAGGGGAAGGACTGAAGGGTGGGTGGAGAGGGAATAAAGAAAACGGAAAACAATTTCTCGTAAAAAAAACCGACCGGATGCAAACGGACGTACCTCCTTGAACACTCGAGCGCTACCATGGAATCGAATCGGAAAATTCAAACAGTTTCGTGTTTTTTTTTGTGTTATTTATCCGGCTTTGCACACTACTCGGAAGGGTAAGGCCGACTCCACACGAGTAGTGGAAGCCGCGGTGTGGAGTTGGCCTAACATATTCATGCGGATTCTAATCGAGTGGCCGTAGGTATGTCTTCTCTAACAACAACAAATCGAAGAGAAACGCTAAATTTGGTGCTCTTTGCTGTGGTCTATGGAATGACGAAAACAATCAAAATAGACACCAGAAATAGCAACCATTTCACCACATGTGTGATCAACGATATGAAAAAGGTTCATATTTATTATACATTTTTCTATATAAAGCATAAAACATTTGTCCACCGATTATCAGAATTGGCGAAATAAAATTAGAAGTCGAGCAATATTATCTGACTATTCATAATTGTTTGTGATTTTTAATGTCAAGTCTTAAAATGACATGTTTTTTTTACTTAAGAACGGCCTGGCCGTATCAAGCATTTTTTCACCACGTAGCAGGATAGTCAGTCCATGCTACGGGGAGGTGGTCCGGATAGGATTTGATCCCCAGTCCTGCCGTGTTGGCCGGCGCCGTTTATCACATCACCACCGGGCCGCCCCAAAAATGGCATGTATAACAGTTCCTGCTGTTGACATCTGCAAACGTATAACAGTTTTATTTGACTGAACATACGCTTATATACAGATGAACGCTGGAGCAAACGAGTTCATTAACGGGCCAAAAATGGCATGTAGAGCAGTTCCTGCTGTAAACATCTGTCAACGTATAACAGTTTTATTTGACTGAACATACGCTTATAAACAAATGAACGCTGAAGCAAACGATTTCATTAACGGGCCAAAAATGGCATGTATAACAGTTCCTGCTGTTGACATCTGTCAACGTATAACAGTTTTATTTGACTGAATATACGCTTAAATACAGATGAATGCTGGAGCAAATGAATTCGTTAACAGGCCGCCCAAAATTGTTATGTATAACAGTTCCTTCTGTTGACATCTGTCAACGTATAACTGTTTTATTTGACTGAACATACGCTTATATACAGATGAACGCTGAAGCAAACGAGTTCATTCACTCATTCATTTTAAAAACAATTTAACAAAGTTTCTTCTTTTAAAAATGGAATTGGTAAAGAAGCAGTTAAAAAGACACAATTTACAAAATATACAACGAACAGAGATATTGTCATTGGTTAATAAAACACAAGAACCCTTTTAACTATTGGTAAATACCAACAAATAGATGGAAATTAGTTTTCCATAGCCCAAAAACTTTGCGTTTAATTATTTTCCTTACCTTTAAGCTAGCATTATACGACAAAGCACTTCAAACCATTTCCACCAAATAAGAAAGGAAGAGAGGCCCCAAAAAAACAGATAGACAGATAACAAACGATTACTTCTTCAAGGCCGTACGTTCGCTTGGGGCTTGGCAATCGTTGTGCGTTCGTACCTGAAATGAAAGAAGAGAAGAAAAAAAAATAGGTAAAACAATCAGGTATAAGTGATGCGTAAAACAGAAGCACACTCACTAAAAGGAGCGGAACCACACCGCCAAAAAGAGGTCAACAAAAACAACAAAAAAATATAAACGAAAAAGATGAAACGAAAACCACCACCATTCCGGGTAATAATGAAGACTAAAATGTCAAATGCCCCAAAAACCGAAACAGCAGGGCGCTGCTTCTCATTATGCAAAGCAAACACACGCATCCTTACCCTCGGTTGCTTACCCGTACCTTTTCAATCCCACTGGCAGACGTAAAAAAGGACAACGGGAAAATTGCGATGGGCACAACCTTGGTAAGTTGGTCCGTTCCCACTCGATTGACTTTTCTTCGGTTGGTTTTTATTAAAATGTCTTTTACGGGTTTTTACCTTTACGAAAGGGTTACCATACTATTTCGCTGTGTATGTGTGATTTTTTGTTTGTTTTCTGTGTCTATTTCTGTTTTATTGGACAGAAACAAATAGTGAAAACTTGATTGCAAAAAACCAAGATGGCCGATTGTAGTAATATTTGCGGTCATTTGCTTGTATGCGTTACTTTACCCCAAAAACTGTCAATGATAGCAAAACATTTTCCTTTCCTGTCAAACTTATCAAAGCAGGGCAAAGAAAACCCATTTTCCACCTATCTTTTGGGGGGATTTTTTTTTCTGCGGTAAAAATGGCCTGTTTTCCGTCACGTTAAGTGTGCCATTTTATCCTGCGATTTAACCAATTTACGCAACCCAGCTTTATTACAATTTACATGCGCGTAATACCGGCAAGCGCAAAGACAATGAGTAAAGTGCAAACAAATACTGACGCGGTTATAAGCAAATGGGTGGTACGACAGTGTGGGGGCCTTCCAGCCAGGGTACAAAAGGGGGGGAAAAGAAGCACCGAGGAGAAAAAATGCACAAACAAACAAGTCTTAACCGCAACGGCAATGTTTGTTTTTGCTACGTCGAGGGAAAGAAAAAAACGCAAACACACACACACAGACACAAACCGCACATTTCCTGCAAACTNGAGTCCAGGACTCGTACCCGTAGAGGACTACCGGACGTATCAGTGTGCGATATATCGTGCATTTCGTGTGTTGCTGGAGCCTTCTGGATCGCAGGAGTTTGTGGAGCCCGTAGTAGGCACGATTTCCCTGAACAATGCGCCTTCGGATTTCGCTGCTCATGTTGTTGTCCGAAGTTACGATCGTACCAAGGTAGCAGAACTCCTCTACCACCTCGAGATCGTCGCCGTCAACTGATACTCTGCTCCCGAGTCGGGCTCTATCACGGTCAGAGCCTCCGGCAAGCAGGTACTTTGTCTTCGTCGCATTGATCCTCAATCCAATTCTGTCGGCCTCGCGTTTCAGTCGGGTGTACGCGTCGCACACCGCCGCTACGTATAACAGTTTTATTATACTGAACATACGCCTATATATAGATGAACGCCGAGGCAAACGATTTCATTAACGGGCCAAAAATGGCATGTATACCAGTTCCTGCTGTTGACATCTGTCAACGTATAACAGTTTTGTTTGACTGAACATACGCTTACATACAGATGAATGCTGGAACAAACGAGTTCATTAACGGGCCGCCCCAAAAATGATATGTATAACAGTTCCTGCTGTTGACATCTGTCAACGTATAACAGTTTTATTTGACTGAATATACGCTTAGATACAGATGAATGCTGGAACAAACGAGTTCATTAACGGGCCGCCCCAAAAATGATATGTATAACAGTTCTTGTTGTTGACATCTGTCAACGTATAACTGTTTTATTTGACTGAACATACGCTTATATACAGATGAACGCTGAAGGAAACGAGTTCATTCACTCATTCATTTTAAAAACAATTTAACAAAGTTTCTTCTTTTAAAAATGGAATTGGTAAAGAAGCAGTTAAAAAGACACAATTTACAAAATATACAACGAACAGAGATATTGTCATTGGTTAATAAAACACAAGAACCCTTTTAACTATCGGTAAATACCAACAAATAAATGGAAATTAGTTTTCCATAGCCCAAAAACTTTGCGTTTAATTATTTTCCTTACCTTTAAGCTAGCATTATACGACAAAGCACTTCAAACCATTTCCACCAAATAAGAAAGGAAGAGAGGCCCCAAAAAAACAGATAGACAGATAACAAACGATTACTTCTTCAAGGCCGTACGTTCGCTTGGGGCTTGGCAATCGTTGTGCGTTCGTACCTGAAATGAAAGAAGAGAAGAAAAAAAATAGGTAAAACAATCAGGTATAAGTGATGCGTAAAACAGAAGCACACTCACTAAAAGGAGCGGAACCACACCGCCAAAAAGAGGTCAACAAAAACAAAACAAAAATACAAACGAAAAAGATGAAACGAAAACCACCACCATTCCGGGTAATAATGAAGACTAAAATGTCAAATGCCCTAAAAACCGAAACAGCAGGGCGCTGCTTCTCATTATGCAAAGCAAACACACGCATCCTTACCCTCGGTTGCTTACCCGTACCTTTTCAATCCCACCGGCAGACGTAAAAAAGGACAACGGGAAAATTGCGATGGGCACAACCTTGGTAAGTTGGTCCGTTCCCACTCGATTGACTTTTCTTCGGTTGGTTTTTATTAAAATGTCTTTTACGGTTTTTTACCTTTACGAAAGGGTTACCATACTATTTCGCTGTGTATGTGTGATTTTTTTTTGTTTTCTGTGTCTATTTCTGTTTTATTGGACAGAAACAAATAGTGAAAACTTGATTGCAAAAAACCAAGATGGCCGATTGTAGTAATATTTGCGGTCATTTGCTTGTATGCGTTACTTTACCCCAAAAACAGTCAATGATAGCAAAACATTTTCCTTTCCTGTCAAACTTATCAAAGCAGGGCAAAGAAAACCCATTTTCCACCTATTTTTTGGGGGATTTTTTTTCTGCGGTAAAAATGGCCTGTTTTCCGTCACGTTAAGTGTGCCATTTTATCCTGCGATTTAACCAATTTACGCAACCCAGCTTTATTACAATTTACATGCGCGTAATACCGGCAAGCGCAAAGACAATGAGTAAAGTGCAAACAAATACTGACGCGGTTGTAAGCAAATGGGTGGTACGACAGTGTGGGGGCCTTCCAGCCAGGGTACAAAAGGGGGGAAAAAGAAGCACCGAGGAGAAAAAATGCACAAACAAACAAGTCTTAACCGCAACGGCAATGTTTGTTTTTGCTACGTCGAGGGAAAGAAAAAAAACACACACACACACAGACACAAACCGCACATTTCCTGCAAACTCCAATTATGTTGCCACTCCCCACTGTACACGGATCTCATCAACACCGTACTGCTTGGGACTGCTGCCTGGTTTCACTTCGTTGTTGCTGACAGCCATTGCTTCGTTTTATGCGGCGGATCGTTTGTAATCCGCCGGAAATTGTGTTAATATTTATCTTAACAAATTATTCGACAAAATCTCTTTACCTACAACCTGCTACGTACCGGGGGGAATACGTGGAAAGAGACCATCTACAAATGTACCCCAGTACCCGATACACTGACTGAAAGAAAGTCAGTCTTCGACCGAAAATAATAGCAAACGTACACACACACACACACACACACACACATGGACACGGTGTTTGTCGACCGGCAAAACACATCGTTTGTAGAGGGATTTTGCCGATCGAAATACAGTACGGCGAACGAATCATCTTGAAGGCACCAGATCAGATATACGAACTCCAAAAAGTTGATGACTGTGTTTTCCTCAACTGTTCGAAGAAATAATCCCTCACCACCGTTGGGCTTTTGTTTTGGTAACGAAATTATTGTTTTCTTCCTAAAGAAGGGTAAACCCATTTGCTGGGAGGACCTCTGCTATTAACTTGGGCGATTTTAAAATAAGCATATTTTTATCACTTCGGAAATTGTGTTGAAAAACTAAACTGTATCAGTAGGGAATTGATAGTATCTATAGTGAGCTAAGGGATTAGTAATTTTTGTAGCGAACTATTGAATGTCCTGAGGACATCCTATTTTTGGATTGTTGTCCTGACCATTCCAGTTTTCTAGGACTTTAGGTCTATATTGTTTGATGCGAACAATTCAAGTGACAAAGAGTTTCCGATTATACATAACATGTCCACAAACGACATAGAATCTGGAGTGTAGAATAACAGACCTGAAAAGTTCTTGGAATATCAGTTTTTGATACAAAAAAAGATCGTAAAGGGTATAAAGACTGCAGATTAATACGATTTTACATACTGGATGTAAAAACGGATATCTCGGAAGACCTCCACTGTGTTCACCAAGAATTCGAGTAACACAACGAGATCTCCTGGAATTAATTCTTCAATAACTGAGGACTCTGCCTCCAGGAAAAAAATCTCTCTACCTCAAACTAGATAAAGGCATACGGAAATGGTAGACATGAAAGATGTTTCACAAGAAGAGCGTGTGAGGAAGGTCCCCTAATCTAGAAATACTTGGTATTTCCATGTACATCCAGGATTTTCAGAACTTCCTTCTTTCAGATCTCACATTACTATGGTGAACTCTTTCTCATGAAAACATAAATAGGTTGGAAAAATTAAAAACCCTCAGAATTCTTTGATTGACAATTGATCCGTAATCCGTTATAAAGGTAATGTTAAGTAAATGCATCAAAAGTAATTCTTCAATAAGTTTCAAAAATCTAATTGAAATTAAGTAAGTCACAAAGAAATGAAAATAATTCATCATCTTCCAGTGCTTTACATCTAGCGTTGTTATCCCCGCTCGCAAAATTAGCTATCTGTATGAAGGTTTGATTGTAACCCAATAACGCACCCATACCCTTATCCACCGTTTCACAAGTACTCATAAACCAGGTATTAAAGCGTAATCCACATTGTGCCCGGTGCTTTGCAAGATGAAAGTTCATCTCCCCGGCGACGAAACCGGCAAGCAGTCGAAAAGACAACCCATCCAGGGGGGGGGGGGCAATTAGACCCACAGACCCAGTTTCGAACATGCCGAATTGGTTTATGCAAAACGCCTTAGCTTGTCCCCCGTTTGCCGGCGTGCGAGGTAAAACTAACTACCCCATTGGCGGGTGGTTTGAAATTGTACCCTGAAACCAGGGTTTTTGGCGCTTACCGACTCTCAGTAACCCCCCCCCCCCTCCCGCCCCCCTCACCGGTGCTACCGGTGCTGTTGGCATCATCCACGAAAAAGGATGAAGAACCGAAAGGTGTTGTCATGCTGTTGTTTTCACTTCACCGGATCCGACCGAACCGTGTGACGTTTTGGTGCGCCATTTGCTTTGAATGACACTCATTGTATGTGTGTGTGTGTGTGTGTGTGGAAAATGTGCCGAAATGGTAGTACTGCTGCGGGGGCGTTTTTTTTTCTTCTTTCTTGGCAAATGTTTATTCAAACCCCGCTGCAGCTACGAAAATTCGGCTCACCTGGTGCGATCGGGTGAAAATAACGCTAAGTGGTATCTTCCGAGGCCACATCCTGTCAAATGATGGAGGCGCATGGTGTTCGCGATTTTCTTCCCCGTTTTGAATGGCACGTGGAAAGCAAATCAGCATTCCGTACCGAGGTGTTGATTGAGTCGGGAAAAGTCATGCGCTTGTTGGGCGAAGAGGGGAGGAGGGGGAGTGGTAGGTGAGCCACCGACATTACAGGAAGCTGTCGGGCAGGAAGCCGGATACATCATAGCTTCTTGTTAGCGTGCGGTTCTTCCTTCTACGTACGGATGGTTTGGTAGGATTTTTCCTTTCCTTAACAACGATTTTGCCNTAGGTGAGCCACCGACATTACAGGAAGCTGTCGGGCAGGAAGCCGGATACATCATAGCTTCTTGTTAGCGTGCGGTTCTTCCTTCTACGTACGGATGGTTTGGTAGGATTTTTCCTTTCCTTAACAACGATGTTGCCATCACCAGGGGAGAGAGAGAAAGAGAGTAAGCAAGAGAGACAGCGGGATAGCAAACACTTGGTAGGATTATCAGGACCATTTAACCAGCTTCTCTCAAGAATCGCTTTTATCGTTCCGTGTCTTCGAGAGGAGGGTTTTTTTTTTGTTTTGTTTGAAGGATCAACCAACGCAAACGGTACTGAAAGGAAGGAGTCAGCGAATGCGTCAATTCCAGAAAACGAATCGTATCCACACATTCACAAACACACGTTACGTTCATTTGCTAAAGGAATGGAGTGTTATTTCAGCATTTTCTTCTGTGTGTTTTTTTTGTTTTGTTGGTTGTTGTTGCCTCAGACTGGTTGATACCACATCGGAAATGATGGTTTTTTTTTGCTTTAGCTTTTCGCCTGCTTCATCGGCAGCGGGGGTAGTCGACCTTACTGCAAGACACATGAAATGTCCACCCCAAAAACAACGGGGGCGAACCGAAAATGAAAGAAAAAAAAAACACACACACACACATACACATCAGCCCAGCAAATTGAAAGGGAAGGTTATATGCAGGCAGGATTTAGCTGCTACCATGCAAGGAAAGGAGGCAGAAATTTAATGAAGATTGCTGTTTGTACAGCATCGCAACGCATCTCCGCAACCGGGTTAGAGGATTTGGTGTTATGGAAGCGAAAAAAAAACCCCCACCGCGTGGAAGAGTGGAAGTGCTGAAGCTGAATGGAGGAGGAAAAAAAGCGAACCGAAATGTACGAAAACAAATGCCCTTTTTTGGCCCACTAAATGAGATATATTTCTTCTTCCTTTTTGTTTTTTGCTTCAGGGAGAGGAAGGGGTGGACAAGGTGGTAAAGGCGGGTTTGGTGTTGTTGCTGCACACCATAAGCGCCCGGGATATGAACCTATGGGCGAAATAGTGCGAGAGAAGTCGCCCGTTTTGTTTGGGGGGGAAACGGTTTGTTTTCTTTTTCCTGGTGCCGTGACCAGGATGCAAGCTTTGGCTGGGCGTCGCAGGCACGAAAGCAATTTTAACTGGCTGCGGATGAAGCTTGAATGTGCCGTGATGAGGTGATTAAAAGCCAGAATCTGGTGCTCTGTGTACCGTCATTGCTGGTCGGCGGAAGTCTTGGATATTGGTCTTGGACGGGAAAGAAAGGAGTTTTGTTTCATTTTTTTTTTCGTTGCTTCTGAGTAAGTTCAAAGTATTGAAGAAGTATCACACGGTAGACGGTTGGTTTCTAGCGGTAGCGCATACGAGCGCTAGCTGCAATGCTAGTGCAAATTTGCAAGACGGCTCCAGATGGGTAAAAATGTAAACAAAATACTTTTCGTTTTAATTTTGGAAATTTGGAATTTGGAGCAAGAGATGATCAGACTAGTAGCGTCGAAATAGTACAACTGCATCATGCCTAAACTGCGATAAATATAAAAGGCGGAAGCAACAAAAAAGCAGGATTTATTAAATTTCTTCCCAAATAAGCTCTTAATAAGCTAAAAACAAGCTTCACACTTTAAAGTTCATGCAATGGCTAATCAATGTAACCTGCTTAAAACCCATTCTTAGCCCATTAGCGCACCAAAGCGCATCCCCACACACTGTGCAGAAGTCCATCACAAATGATCACCGATATGCATAACTATTAAAACGTAATTAAGCAATTACTTGCTGTTGTAGAGTGATGCGCGCAAAACTTTTGCAAAGCGTACACGTGTGCTAGTGGCAACCGGTTGGCGGTGTACTTAATCTCTTTCCAAAAACCCCTTATGCAACTGATGCGAGCGCAAACCAGAAACATCAATTAGGGGGGCACCTTTTCGGGAGGATGGTTTTGGACTGCAAGTGTTATAATTCCCAGCCGGGCGCCGCAAACTCGTACTACCTTCCTTTCACATCCGGGCAGCGATGAATGGGCAAAACGACTTAGAAGCAACCCGTGCCCGGTGCATGGGAAAGGTGTGTAAATAATATTAAATATTTTAAAACTTTTTCATTCGGTAAGTTTGGCGGTAACACGGTCATCACGGGGAGGTGATTTGCTGCTACCACCGGCACACGGTATGCAAGTGACCGGCAGCGTGCTATTTACGCATTGATACGAACATGTGGATAATTATCCTTAATTAATTAAATGATTAGCTTATTATCGTCACCCGGCATTTTGCAATTCGATACCGAATGTCCCAAAACGCGCCGAGATCAACGCGCGAGGGTGAGCAAATGTTTGACCTAACCTTCTGAGACCTTCGCAATAAGCGGGGGGTAGGGTAAGTTCGTGAACCTTCTTAGTGGTGTCCGATTTTCTCTTCGCACGCAAAATTGTCAATGGAAATTAATTATCTTCCACTTGAGGTAGGTGCTCCGAAAGAAGCCGAAATGCGTGGCACGAACGGTGCGCCATTCCGGCTTCATCCCTTATTTCGCTTTGCCTCCCCCTGTACCGTACGGACATGGAATGTCGAGATACTTCCTGCTTGATTTGATTTAGTATGCAGCAGCACCCGGTTTTGTGCGTCATTATTTTCGATTTATGCTTCAAACGCGCACCACACGTACTACACGGTTAATGCACAAATGGTGCAGCGTGACGCTTCTGTACGCGGCGTGGAAGCAAAAACGGTAACATTCTATCCCCCGAAGCTCTAATTGCTTTAGCGCGCACTCGACACTTGAGGTGGTTCCCCCGGGCGGTGGGGAGGGTGTTTGTGGATCGAATGATCTGTTGGAAAGCGGGGGCCATACCGAAAACCCATAAAACCGGTGTTTTCGACTGCTTGGAACTATCGACAAACAGCAACATGAGGAAAATTGTACATTACAGCAGCATCGGTAACGGTGAGGTGTGTTGTAAAATTACCCAAAAACTTTCCTCTGTTGTCCTCCTGTCGCGGTACGGTTCTGTGTACAAATCGAAAACAGGAATTCTTCAAGTGAAAATTTCGCTCAAAACACCTGCCATCGATTTTTTGGTGCGAAGCGCGCGAAGAGGGAAGAGCGAACAAAGTGCAGCTAATAATAGGGGTTTTTCGGCAAAAACGCGAAAGACAAGACCCATCAACAAGAGGACAAGATAAACCAGGTTACAAAAGTGAACTCAACGTCTTTTTTTTTAATTTCCAAACGAAATGAAGCACACGAAAATATGCGAAAGATTGCCGAAAAAAGCCCCATAAAAGAAACAGCAAGATAATAATAGTCAAACATTGGGACCGGGGTACGTGTGTGTGTGTGCATGCTCCGGAGGACAAGGATTACGGAAACATCATCGTACGGTCCTTGGTTTTCGCGTTTATGCTGACACACACACACGATTTCATGGTCGTACGGGGGAAAACTTTCGCTATAATTATCCGAATGCAAAACATTTGGTCGTGCGTACGGTAGTACGCCGTTCGGCTGCACGTGTGCTTTGTTTTTGCCAGTTTTTTTTGCTTGTTTTACTTTCGTTCCACAGTTTCATTGAAGCATTTTCCATTCACTTTGGGAATGTGGTTTTTTGGTTTTCTTTTTGCTCTTTGTTTTTTTCTTCTCAATTTTTGGATTTATTACGCTTCCTTACGAGCAGGCTTGTTATATCTGCTTTAGTGAGCTGATTTCAAGCTAGAAGCAAAACAGTCTCGTTAGGGAACTGTCATCATGAGTAAAGCGTTCATGATTTGTGTTTGTAAGTTATTATAGCAAATGAAACGCCATGTATGGAACGGTAATGTGGACATCCTCTATTGCAGTTATTACTTTTTAAATATTTTTTTAAATTTTTATAGCAAATTTTATAGCAATAAAAGTAAGACATTTTATAGCAATTTTATAGCAAACTAAAATGCCCTAAAAAAAGAGAAACTTTGATTAAAAGGCCTATTTTGCATATAAAATCGCTGAATAAGAAGTCAACTTTCTTAACTATTTCATTTATACTAAATTGTTTAGTTAATCTGTTATAAAATTTTAAAGTCTTATTGAGTACAACCGTAATACAAAGTGATGCAGATTATCCGACTGCAGCATCCCACAGAGTAAACCATTCATTCGGCAGTGGAGAGTGAGCGTGCTGCTGAGATGATAACCAACCCGGTTCGCAAAGACACGACACTTTGTTCCTTGGAAATTTCATGTTACCAGGTGAATTATAACCTTCCGAAAGGAGAAGGATGTTTGTAGGGTTTTCGGGGTGAAAAAGTTCAAAGGCTGGCACCGGTTGGCACGGACCGGTAGTCTGGGTCCAGTCGATAAGAAACATTGGTTCTTCGGTTTCGAACCGCCTCAAAAAAGGGGTTCTCAACAATATTATCGTAATCCACGAGTTTGCGCTTCTATTGCGCTTTACAGCTTCTTGATGTAGAGAGGGGTGTTGTGCCGGGTGGAGTAGGTAGTGAAATGGTGAGTTGTCATCACAGATTTCTCTGGAAGTTCTTGCATCCACACTGGGATGGGTCGTTTCGAACATGGATGAAAGTGTCCGTACGTCCTCATTCTGTCAGTTCGGCTGCACGAAACGTGTCTTGTTGTAGTAGTCGATGCGGGAAGTCCGACACCGGTAGCATCTTCTTCGATTGCAGTATGACCTCTGCCAGTAGCTACCTGGCAGCTATCTTTAGAATGTGGCAGATATCTCTACACTAAGTCGTAGTTTTGCAGCTACGGCGACGGAAATCAATACGATTCTGCCATACATACATTTCAGCTACAGCAGATCCAGCTAAAAGTCCCCGAGACAAATGGGAAATGAAATACGGATCGAAGCTTTAAGATGAATAAAATTATGATTTTCGGTCAAACTAAACACTGGCCAGAAAGGCGCATTATAGTTTGCCTCGTACCAGCACAACGAGACCCTTGGCCAACTGTCCGCAGTAGATCAAAGAAACATACCGTTTGTCGTTTTGTGTGCGGAAAAGCCAAGGATTTTGGGAGCAGCAAATGTTGATTATTCTACACTGCATTTTATCATCTAGCGGTGTACCGTGTCCCCTACCATCATCCCTCCAATAAGCGTGCCCGGTACTGGTTTGTGGAATGTGTTCCTGTAGCAAAGTTTATCATCCGTTTAGCTCGCTGAAGCCGAACGACAGTTGCCCGGGGGTGGAGGTGAAGCCACTGTCGGGGGATGAAATAATAAAGCGCCCAGCTTAGGCACACTCAAGGGTCGGCCTCGTCTTGCCCTTTTTGTGCGAAATCCTAGATTTAAGAGACATCCAGGCCCTGGACTCCCCCCACGCCCCCTCCGTTCCATTACGGGCGTCCTTTTTGCCGAACTGCCATCGGGTAACCGAGTTTGGAAGAAGCAAGCTGTGTAAAGCGTCCGAATACCTGAATCTATCCAGTACCTAATGGTATGCTAAATAAGCAAGAATTTATTTGCTGGTTTGCGAAAGAAACAGTATCCCTGTTCGTTTTTGGGTGCGGGAGAGTAGGGTGGGTTTTTTGGGGGGCTATGTTTGAAATAAACGTCATCAGCTGGTTTTGCTGGAAAGGTTAAACTGCCTAATGTGCTTGAGGTTGCTATTGAGCAGGTATCCAGGGAAATAGATCTTTTCAATTAGTGATTCGCTTTTCATAAATTCTTGATTGCATCAAGGATTTCTGCGGAAGCGTAACTTCAAACAGTGACGGCAATAATGTGCTGGAAGATCTTCTTGAGGAGATCCTTGGACTGAGGGTGGATAAAAATAGAATTACTATAGTAATAGTATGGTATATCTATTTTATTTCGCATGTAAATCTAATAAGTAACTTAAGTACTTACCTTCAGCTAGTTCTTAAACATTACCCAATGGAGAAAGTTTTGATGCTTCCAATTAAATTTAAAAACTTAATCAAGAGTTCCAATGATACGTGCTACCCGAAGAGTTCCAAGTACGGCACTATTCATCCACCTTGCCATTTCGCTATCGAAAAGATAACTTGACCACTCCATTAGTGCAACATCAAAGTAAGAATAGCGTGCAAAACAGCACCGAAGCAAGTTGAATCGGTGACCCCTAAAGTATTATCAAGCTGCAGTTGCAATTTTACGCCCGTTGCCAACTTTACCCAGGTATTACAGCAAAACCCCTTTTGGTTGGTTTTTTGCAGTGATAGACGAGAAAGAAATAATAGCCCAAGTCAAGATTTTGCAGTGGATCCTTGAGAGCAAAATGGAAGAAAAGAAAAAACCCAACCATTCACCTTAATCTTCGGGCTGTAACTTGACGCTCCATCGCGGACTGGATACAACGGGTTTTGTAAACACGGTAATTGAAAGCTGATAGAGTAGCGCCGAGTGATGCGAGGAGTGGTTCAGATTCGGGGTGTGGAGCAAAACGAAGCCTTTAACGTTAGCACTTGTATTAGGTTGTAAGTTTGTATTGGGTACATTGGGTGCTTTTGCTTGCTGCTGGGGAGGATTTTTTTTTCTGTAATTCCAATTCGGTAAGAAAAAAAACCCCCCAACTGAAATCGATTCCCGCTCGGGTTAAAGCATTCAATATCCTTTCTTTCAGTATTCTTCCCAACTCTCTGGGTGTGTGTGTGTTGTTTTAATTCAATCTGATCGGTGTGTGTCTCTCGGTCCTCACCATTCTTCACCGCGTACCCCTCGTGTTTGCCCTTTTTTTGCGCGTTCCAATCGTTCCAAACGGACGGTTTCTTCGTTCGCTGATTTCATCTGTTCGCGCGCGCCGGCTCGTGGCCGGCATTTCCCGCATTTGCTGTTCGCTGTTAATGGGGTGGAGGAGGGGGGGGGGGAGGAGTGTTTGTGTGGAGGTTAAATCGACTCGTTCTTCCACCATCCGATGGCTACCATCATTTGATCCTGTATCGAGACACCGAGAGCGAGCGAGGTGGCGTACGCGCGCGCGCGCGCGCTCGACCACTCCAGTTCGTCGTAATGCACGTTCGAATAAATTAAAGGTAAACATTAACCCGTGGAACGGACCCACTGTGAGCCCGCGAGCGAACTGAACTACAATGGTACCGGGTCCGTACCAGGGATGTGCGGCAGTTCGCTACAAGGTGGCGACCATCAGTGGAAATGAATGTAAAAGGATAATGGAAGATTGGACGGGGAGCGATGGTATGTGCATAACGTTACTCCAACCAAAAAAAAAAAAAGAAATGGAAAAAAAGGAGCAACAGCCCTTCAGGTATTGGAATTGCTGGCTGCTGGGGCACACATACACATACCGTGTAGACCGTACTGTATGTGTGCCGATCGAGGGCCCTTTTCAGGGATTGCAGCGCGCGCGCTCGTTCTCTCGAGGATGTACTTTGCTACTTCGCAGTTAACAAGAGCCACGCGAAATCGCACTCCATCGCAGTCCCCGGTCACGACTCCTGCCCGTCATCGATCAACCATCAACCCAACCCCTTTTGCTTGCCCCCAAGATTCCCGGGAGCAAACCGTTTCACCGTTTTGCCACGTCATAATGCAGTGGCGCGGTGTGCAAAAAAAGGAAGGATTTTTGCGTGACTGCAGTGTGTGCAATGCCTGGAAGAACTGTGAGAATTAGTGGCAGGTGGTTGGTCTCTGATGTGTGTTTCCCTACCACCTTCTCCCACCATCGCGCCAAATCCCTTCCCACAATGTGTGGTATTGAACCGGTTTATAGTAATTTTTTTGTTGCTGTTGGTCGAGTTACGCGTGGTTGCTTACTACGGAGATACATATCCCAAACTCCGAAAGGAGCTATAAACCGAAAGCGTACCAAAGCGGGCAGGGAATGCGATCGGCGTTATGACCGGGTGTAGAGAAGGTAGGTGAAGAATTTTTTGACTGATCACACCAGTACGTGCAGTCCAGCATCATTTGCCAATCGATTGGAAGGCACACAACAACAACAGCAGAAACAAAAGAGCAAGAAAAACGAGAAAAGATAGCAGTGTGGTGACATTCGGATCACGAGACCGTAGCATTGTTTATCGCGACATGTGGAAACAATATTCGGCGTGTTTGCATTTTATTGTCAGTTTTCGTGCTTTTTTTTCCTTCTTTTTCCCCATCACCGTTCGATAACATTGTTGAGGATTTTTTGGTCGTTGTTTTACTGCTGTGACGAGATTTGCAATGTAACACGCATCACCTGCATGGACACTTTCCCTTTTTCTGGTATTTTTAAAACCAAAAAAATCAACCAATTGTCGATTGTTAAATTGTTAATGTTACAGAGTGGCTTGACCCGTGCACAATTATGTCACCAGTGGAGGTTGTACAGTCAGCTGAATATAGTACCTATCA
The DNA here is from genome assembly GCA_016170025.1 of Anopheles vaneedeni. Lineage (NCBI taxonomy): Eukaryota > Metazoa > Arthropoda > Insecta > Diptera > Culicidae > Anopheles > Anopheles vaneedeni. The sequence continues at coordinate 12,384,441 of CM028117.1, forward strand.
GGTAATTACATTTTGGAAATGAATTATGGGTTTTTTTTCTCACGAACATGTAGTTTAGTAAGAGCATTTCAAAATTATGTGCTCTTATATTGAAAATCAAATCTTGACATTGAAGAATATCGGATGAAGTCACTCTGGAATTTCGTGAAGTTGTGGAGCTTAACCTTTGAAACTATACCATGCAGATATCCTTCATAATATGAGTCTTAATGTGAAGATTTAGTATGAGAATGCGAAAACCAAGAACTTCAACTCCGACTTCCAATGTTTGACGGATATTGTGAGGAGTTGAATATGTGGTTGAAGAATATCTGATTAAGTCACTCTGGAATGAAACTATACCATGTAGGTATCCTTCATAATATGAATCTTAATATAAAGATTTACTATGAGATTACGAAAACCAAGAACTTCAACTCCGACTTCCAATGTTTGACGGATATTGTGAGGAGTTGAATATTTGGTTGAAGTAACATTTAGACGAGCTAGAATTTTGTCAGAACTCAAATATCAGGAAGAAAATATTGAAAGAATTCGGTTCCATTATTTTCCAGAAGATCCAAGTTATTCAACATAATATACATTGTTGAGGAGAATATCTTACGGTTTGAGGTGCACCAATAGGTCTCAATAGTTACTGGATGTAACTTGAGAGCAGTCTTAATCTTATGCATAGAGTTTAAGTTACATGGAACACTTTGGACTTTGGGTATGGGGTCTCCAAACTACTGCCAGCGGGCCGCATGCCTCCCGAGAGATTCTGAGATTGACCCTCAGCTGTGGCTATTCCACTAAAAGCGGCCCGCCATCCAAAAAGTTTGGAAGGTGAGTCCCTGCTTTAGGTGATGAAGATAATTCGAATAGAGGAACATCATCATTCAGAGTTTAAGAAATATATTAAAAACCATTGATCAAATCCGCATTATACATTTAGTACAATTTTAATGAACTCCTCCTTGTGATTTTATAGAAGAAAACCCTAAATCTTGAGCAATTCTTTCTCCTCCCCCCCAAAAAAAAAACCTTCAAATATTTTGTTTGGAAACAGCTGATGTTGAAAGCGCCATAATGTTTATGGCTTTTTGTTTTCTTTTTTTTGCGCAACTAGATGAAACATAATAAACAGTGTACGTGTGGACCAGTATCGAACCACACTATATCCCATCAATTGTTAGCAAACTAATGTCTCATCACGTGCGCTACATCTGCCACCATCTCGCCTACCATCTCCCGGTTCTTCCGAAGCTGTCATTAAATGAAGCTATCGGTAAAATGCCTCCAGTTGTGTCTGGTGACGCGCACCGTAGCTAATTTGCGACCTGCTGACACATGGCGAAGCCGAAGTTTCGAACTCAATTAGGTCACACCGGCGTGAAAGAATCGAGAGCGTGAACGGTGTGCCTAGGTGCGAAAACAGTATATCAGTGGTCAAAACCTAGTGAATGGTTTCGTAGAAGTGAAGCAAAGGAAAAAAACTGCCCCCGTGTACCGATANGCACCAATAGGGCCTCAATAGTTACTGGATGTAGCTTGAGAGCAATCTTAATACATAGAGTTTAAGTTACATGGATCACTTTGGAGTTTAGGTCAAGGGTCTCCAAACTACGGTCCGCGGGCCGCATGCCTCCCGAGAGATCCCGAGATTGACCCTCAGCTGTGGCTATTCCACTAAAAGCGGCCCGCCATCCAAAAAGTTTGGAAGGTGAGTCCCTGCTTTAGGTGATGAAGATAATTCGAATAGAGGAACATCATCATTCAGAGTTTAAGAAATATATTAAAAACCATTGATCAAATCCGCATTATACATTTAGTTCAAATTTAATGAGCTCTTTCTTGTGACTTGATAGAAGAAAAACCCTAAATCTTGAGCAATTTCTTCCCCCCAAAAAAAACCTTCAAATATTTTGTTTGGAAACAACTGATGTTGAAAGCGCCATAATGTTTATGGCTTTTTGTTTTCTTTTTTTTGCGCAACTAGATGAAACATAATAAACAGTGTACGTGTGGACCAGTATCGAACCACACTATATCCCATCAATTGTTAGCAAACTAATGTCTCATCACGTGCGCTACATCTGCCACCATCTCGCCTACCATCTCCCGGTTCTTCCGAAGCTGTCATTAAATGAAGCTATCGGTAAAATGCCTCCAGTTCTGTCTGGTGACGCGCACCGTAGCTAATTTGCGACCTGCTGACACATGGCGAAGCCGAAGTTTCGAACTCAATTAGGTCACACCGGCGTGAAAGAATCGAGAGCGTGAACGGTGTGCCTAGGTGCGAAAACAGTATATCAGTGGTCAAAACCTAGTGAATGGTTTCGTAGAAGTGAAGCAAAGGAAGGAAAAAAAACTGCCCCCGTGTACCGATAAGGGAAGTGAATCAGTGAGCAAAACGGATCGACATACATGTATGGCCACGCTAGTGGCCGGGTGAGGTTGGGATTGTGAGTGAGCTGTTGGTCGGCCGAAAGCCCACTGGCAGGCATTCCAGCACGGCATCAACCCCCGGGAACGGAACGAAACCGTACCGGATGTGGATGAACGTTAAAATTAACCACTGTTTTCATCGAATCTTCGACTGCGCTCGCTAAACAAATAAATCAACGTAACTTAATCCAGTTTTACGGAAATTAATGGCCTTCCCTTCGCTGCTCGATCGCAAAGGGGAGGGGGGGATGAGGGGGCGGGTGCACCGTGGCATGGCGTTACGCTTACGGGGTTACGGGCCCTACGGAACCGGATCGTGCTGCGCGACATACACGCAGAAACCGATAGATAATGGTGAATACGCAGGAAGGCCGCTGATGGCCTGCGTGTGCGTGTGCATGTGTGTTGGCGAGATGGCAATCAAACAATCGTGCGGAAAGTGGCCTTTTCCTGGGCAGGAGGAGGGAAGGATTGGCTGGAAAAGAAAGCAAATGAGACGCGGACGCTACGAGAATGGATGCGATGAAGTGTACGCAAACGATCGAGAAATGGTAACGAGATGTTGTTTGGGGATGTGTTTTTCCCCCCCCTTACATTCGACATGTTTGTTGTACTGCACGTATATCCGCCAATGGTGACGTGTGGTGGGGATGGATGAGATGAATGTACAATAAAAACAAAAAGCAAAAAAAAACACACGAACCCCTTGAAAGAGTTCATGAGCAAACACATAGTGAGCGAGTGAGAGCGATCATGCGAGTGAGGAAATGAGCAATGACCGGACAGATAATTCATCAAGATTTATGGTGGCCTGAGGTCCGAAATCCGGAGCGCATTCGCTCGAGCACCCCCGGGGGGGATTAGCCTGCGTTGTGTGCGTGCGTGTGCATTGGCCAATTCCGATCCAACACCGGCCCCGAAAACCCGGCTTGATTGGTCGCGGATGAGTTTGATTTAACGTCACGTCACCGTTCACGTGCGTCAGCAATTGATGATTCTTTACACGAGCTTCGCTGAGCCGGCTGAGCTCAGTGCCGAAAAAGTCAAACAAACAGCAGAACGTTTGCTAATAATCGTTAAAGGGGAGGAACAAAATATTACACGACTCACAGGTGCCTATAACTTCTGCGCTTCTAGCATAAGGCAGTAAAGTTCATCGCAATTCCTCGCTGTCTACAAGATGGTTACGCGTGTAGACAACACGAATAGATGTTACGTGCGAGAATGTTCGGTATCATTGCCATGACGTGATCAAGCCGTGGAAACGGAATTTTGTATTTTTATATTTATTTTTTTCTGGATTCAAACAGTAGTTGAATTAATTTTCACTTCAAAATTGAAGTGAATAATGAATTTAAAATGGCTTCTACATTTTATATAAACTACAGTGGAGCGCCGATTATCCGTGCTCGTCGGGACTCAGCCCCTGCCGGATAAGCGAATATCACGGATAATAAGCACAATTCTTTTTATTGATAAATATTAGTATTTAATGGATAATCGGTGGATTTTTTTGTTCTAAAGCAGGAAATTAATTTTCTTATTTAGACTTTGCGAAGTAAATCTGTTTTTTTTCTCAAACTTGAGCAAATTATATTATACCCTATTGAAGTTTATATTTCTTGCCATCATCGTTTTTTGCATTTCATATGTCAATTCTCCTTCGGAACTGTCATTTCCGCGCTGCACGGATAATGGGACAGCCGGATAAAAGGTATCTGGATAATCGACGTTCCACTCTATATCGTTAATATACATTTAAGAGCTCTTGTTGGAGCTTGTAGCTAGGGTTTTGTAGTTAATATGTCAATTCTCCTTCGGAACTGTCATTTCCGAGCTGCACGGATAATGGGACAGCCGGATAAAAAGGTACACCGGATAATCGGCACTCCACTGTATTTTATCGCTGTATTTTATCTATATTAGCTATTTTTAATGTCTAATATTGATAAAATAATAATCGTAAAAAAACGTTTAAAAACAGACAATGTTGTTTTCATCTGCCAAATGGTAGAAACAATACACTTGTACCAAAACATCATTGTTGCATGTTTCGGTTCGCGTGCAAAACGATGTACGAGTCGATCGGGTTTTTGCTGCGTTACGATTTGCGACTGAAACTTAATTAGCGCCCTTTACAGTGTTTCCCCATTTTGGGGGCTACGTTTTTCGTGTGGGAAAATAACATCTCGAGTCGAGATTTGGTCGATTGTTTGTCTTTTCATTCTAATTACGTTTTTTTTCCCCCGGTACGATGGTCCGCTGACCGTTTTACCGTTGCTGTAAAGTTGCATTCAGTACCATTACAATACAAGATTCGGTTGATTCGTTGCACAAATGGTTACATCGATCCATTAGCATCGAATGCATCACCCGGCATGCAGGCTCGGGAAAAACGGCTTAAAATGGCTTTTAACGTAATTAAACACCTCCAAGCGGTACGCATCGTACTAGTGCGGTACTGGTTCAGTTTTCCCTGCAATGGATAAGCGCGCAAATCAACGATGAAAATGGTGAGAGGAGAATAGAGGGGGAGGTAGTAGGTAAAAAATCGAGGCCCAAAGAACCATCAAAGGGCCACTGAAATGGGCTTAACATTGGCCACAGCTGACGTGTTTTTCGATGTGCAGCATCGACTGCAGCTATCGACATGCATCACCGTTCACACCGGAATGCAAATCTTCGGTACGCAAACAAACAATCCTCCTTCTCCCTCCCCCCTCTCCCCTTGCACCTCTCCACATATGCACATATGGGGCTGAAGTTATCATTATGTCCGGGAAAATCGGTACAGAATGAGATGAGGGATGACAACTTTAATTCGTGTTTCCAAAACAATTCGGACGCTCGTTATCGCTTGGAAGTTGGAGTTTGTCAAAGTTCTCGCCATCTTCGTGCTACCATCCTCGGGGCGAGTTTTTTCGTGTGTGTATGTGCGTGTGTGTGTGTGTTTGTTCTTGTTTCGCCGTGGATGGCTTTACTCAACGGTGGCATTATTATCCGTGTCGGACAACAAAACAAAGTTATATGGCACCGGTGGCTTCAGTTCGTTTAAGCAGCTCGTACGCTACTTTTGGATCGATTTTCGTGAGCAAAACGCACCACACCACACGCACATACTGCTAGGCATGTGTGTGTGTGTGTGTGGGAGGAAGGTGGGAAGGGGAGGGGTGGATAAAGGGAGGTCAGAAGGTTCGGAAAAATTGGCTGACGACATATGTAGAACACGAACTACGCTTGAGTTTATGTTTTGATACGCATGCACACATACAAACACATACATACACACACATAGGGGTTGAAGACCAAATACTAACCGACCAACCCCGCCCCCCACCCTCCCCCTTCACTCTCACACTCACACAATTTTAGCGATATAGGAAGCTAATTTTTGTAGCTCCCTAGTCCTCTCACACACAACTTCACCCGGTCGGAACCTCTCCATTTTGTTTGTTCCTTTTAGGGGTGGGGGGTAGGACGCCCATTTCCCGCAGACCGTTCCCTAAAGCCGAGTGTGTGGCTGAATGTTTTATCATTTCGCGGAGTTCGGATGTGTTAAGCAGGCTATTGATTTTCTCCCTTTTATTGGGTGAAGAGAAGAAAGGAGAGATAGGCGGTTCCTCCTTCCCTCCTTGGCATACAAAGCAACCAAAAAAAAATGCCCATGTTCCGGTCGCATCTGTGCACTGCGCGCACTGCACTCGACAGGTTGCTAGGTGTTTTGTGCAAATTTTGTGCTGATAACAAATCGATTGAAATGGATAGTGATCGGGTATGGCCGTGTCGTTCGTTTTGCATTTGATGCACCCACCTTAGCCCACCTTTCCCCCCCCCCCCCCCCCCCCCCCCCCCCCCCCCCCCCCCCCCCCCATCCTTTACCCTGTGTTTTCTACCATTCTGCCTTGCCTATCCTTGCTTTAGCATCGATTTTGGAGTGTGTGTGTGTGCGGAGCGAGAGTGCTAGTTTGAGCTTTTAAACAAATATGTTTGTCGAAAACGGAAGCCGACGATCTATTGCCCGGATTTCGCCCGGTGACGAAAGGCGCCACCGACCACCGAGAGGGGAGGAAGGGAAGGGAGTACGAAAGAAAAAACAAAGGGGGTTGGTGGGAGAGGGGCAAGGGGGAGGAGGTGGAGGAAGTGGTACGGGATAGCGGTCTCTTGCTGACTTTTGCCGAAGCGATAATTTATGGACTTTTTGTTCGGTCGGTTTGCCCCCCAGTTTGTTGCCGGTTTGGCTAGCACAACGGCATCAGTACGTGGATTTGTGTATTTTCTCTCTCTTTCTCTCTCTTTTTTTTTCTTTTTCCCCAACGCGTGCTAAAGTATTTAGTTGGTTTTGGGAAAAATGGGTGTAGGGTAGGTTGACTAACGTCCTAAGGGCTAAGAAGGCACATTTGCCGGTAGTTAGTGGATAGATGTGACGAAAAATCAATACTTGTATCACCATAGAAACAGAACACCGAGGGAAAAGGGACACCCCTTTACCCATGGTGGCGTGGAGGAGGGGGAAGGTCCACTCGGTTATTGGTTCTTGATTTATACTTTTCCGAATTTTTGTCATTTGCCGATTTTCTCACCGTAGATTCCTTTCGGTGCGGGTTTGCACCCAATATAAAAAAAAACGCAATGCACTTTTAACAACGACATGAAAAAAACTGGAGAAACAGCAATATTTCAGTGCTTTGCCACGAGGTTTGTAATTGTTTTGGCATACTGTCCAGGTTCTGGAACTAAGCTACTGGCAGATGGTTTTTTTGGTATTTAATTATTTTGAAGTAGAAAGACAAGTACAACATATGCTTTTTTTAGGGACTGATTTTGGAGATTTTTCCAAAGAATTCTCAGTTTTCACCAGGTGACTTAGTGCATCATAATCTCCAGAATAGCCTATGAAGAAGAAACCTTATTCTGGTCAAATAAAATGTATATGTGACTATGAAGTGATGCAGAGACGTATAATCTAAAGATCAAAGACAAAGTGTCCTGCACCTGGACATTGTAGTGCAAAACTGTTAGTTAAAACTTAGAAGAAACAGCTGAAGGTGTTGACGTCCTCCAGCAAGAAGTTAGATATTGGTGACTCCACGTTCTCAAAAAATTTTTTTTTGCATCAGGATTAGTGATCTGTAAAAAAGGCAACTTTTTTCAGGACTTGAGGTAATTATGGATATGGTTATGAGTGGATCTTCAAGAATATTTCATGAACAATCCTCAAACCAAGAATCGACATTACCACGGAAGAATATTTCATGTTTAAGTTAAATCAATCTGTATTAAATGTTAGAGTCATAGTTGGGAGATTCGGAATATAGAAAATAGTGATTATATTGATGAAGACATCAGATTTCTCATTCAAACCCTTTAAAATAGTACAAATAGTGTACAATATCCCAAAAAACCTTAACTCCACGTGAGTTTAAACTTCTGTAGTTAGCCCGAATATGCCCACTGAGCACCAGGGACCACCACAGGCAGCATTTGCGTTCCCGGGCGCTATCCATCCAGCTTCAAGATAAATAAGTGAAAAACCAAAACAAAGCTTTCCGATTGCATCTTCCGCCGAGACCGACCGCCCGAGATGACGTTTGTTGAATAATGTATCGGAACCCCCGTTTGCGGAAGCGACCCGAAGAAAGCTGAACCATAAATAAATCATTTCCTTTTCACCATTAATCCTCTGCATCCTGGTGGTCAGCATGCGTACGAGCGCGTCTACGTCGACGTTAGTGCCCTCGTCTAGCGCTTCCCAACACAACCAAACTGCCCCACCGGTCTTGGGAGGCAGCTGGTTGGTCAGGCCGCGTCCCAAAAACTTCAAGGGCCAGTGATTTCCATCAATTATTTACATTGATCTCGTACTGTAAATCATTCTAATTGATTATATTCCGATGCCACTAATTTCCAGGTTCCACCGTCTGGACTCCGTGGGGTGAGCGTTGGCGCTGACTCGGCAACTTTGTCATGCAAAAGATGCACGATCGAACCAGTTCGTAAAACCGTAACTGATCGGATTTCGATGATTGCCAGTTGTCTCCGGGACTGGATCTCGCGTTCGCGCTCTAATCTGGTTCAATTTGCGTCGTGTTTGGCCTCCGTGCTACGGAAGAAAAGGGAAACAGAAAAGAGCCTGCAAGAATGGTCCGTGCGCGCGCGCCCGCTTTTCTGTGTGTCTTTTTGTGTTCTCTTCTCGACTCTCTTGAAATGTTCTTGGGTCACGACGTTTTTTTTAAACCTTGTCCAGCGTGCCCATCCGATTGAGCGTCTTGATGGCAAGAACAGGTTCGTTAGAACTGCAGGAAGAACCAGACAGAAGGCGGTAAAAAGAGCTCATAAAGCCAAACAACAACAGAATGAAGATAAAAAAAAGGAGATCTCCTAAACCTGGACGTCCAGGTTCCAAGGTAACCGCATCTACTTATAATTGATGACGGAGCGGAATCCTGCCGAAAAATTAAGTTCTCCACAGAGGCGACTCAGTGCCCCCCCGGGGGGAGGGCAGATTTCCGGTCGTCCACGGTGCCTCACCGCATAGCTATTGTGTGGCCATTGATCGTATCGCTAATGCCACGACCAGTTGGTATGGTTCTGCTCACTGCTCGACCAGGCCGATCGTCCAGATGCGATTGGACCGTACCCGGTTGCCTGTGCGAGTACATGACCCTGCGCGAAGATTGAAGTATTAATTAGCTAAACTGTGATTTCTGGTGCTATCTGCACCATCGGCGGGAGTCCGGCATGGATGGAAAAATGTTCATGGTGAGCCCGAACAAAAGTTACATCTATTCTGGTACGCACACCGCTCACCATGAATCAAATCATGCTGGTAATGTGATTTTTATACCGATGTGACGATCTTACACTAGTCGATGATAAAGCGACACCCTACATCGCGTGACGGACAGGCTGAACACCTGTTCGGTTATTTTGTTTGCTTAGATCATTTTAATATGGCGTAACAGAGATGTAGACGAAAGTGGTTTCGATCAGCAAACATTTTTCTAATCATTAATTATTTTAATTAGTTTTTAAATAACAGTTTAGCCTTCGCAAAGTTTCTACAATCACAATTCCTCTTCAAAGTTTTAAGATAACCTCACTTTTGTGCAAACGATTAGGCTTGATTCAGTCGGTTGGTTATGTCATTAAAATGACACCGGACAACCATATGAGTAAAAATGGATTCATCTTCTTTCACATAGAAACAGGTGGCTTTAATAGCACAAATTGAAGCAAAGCAATGTTATGTCATTAAAATGACACCGGACAACCATATGAGTAAAAATGAATTTATCTTCTCTCACATCGGAACTAGAGATGTGCAAAGTGAGTAAGAGTGAGATAGTGAGTTGAAACGTTGTATTTAACGAGTTTCGTTCACTCACCACGAGGAGTTTTAGTGACTCTTTTTTCACGTTTTTCACTTATGAGTGTAAGCATGTAGCCGTGGTGAGTCGAGTCGCAAAAAGAGTAAATACATGAGTTGAAACGAAAATGTGCGAGTGAGTTGAAACAAAAATGAGTTTAAAGGAAATGTTTGAAACACATGAATTAAAACGGAATACATGTGTAAAATACGAAAACTAGCCAAATGAATATACTGCTCGCTCTGTATAGAAAAAAGTTCAAAAAATTTTAAAATTTCATTAGGCTATAGCCTTAACTTTTTTTTTGGGAAATTTAGCAAAATTTATAAATTGATTTATTTTAATCCCAATTGGTTGCAATGAGTTTCTTTTCACTCAAATAATGATTGAAATAAAAAAAAGAGTGAAAAATAATGAAAAAATCAAAAAATTCAAAAAAATAAAAATTTACTAAGGGTCATTTTTGCACCAAATTTTGCCTATAACTCGGTCGGTATCCAACGGATCGCAAATCTTTAACCTGTGGTCGATAGATGGCACCAATGGCTACATTTTCTTCTTGGACAGCCATGCCCTCAGATGTCTGTGCCAGAAGTTATTCGAGGAAACTAGTTCCTTACCCTGTTTGAGAAAATGTAAAATTTTCTTCATTTTTGAGCAATGTAGCAAAAATTTTAAATGTGATATATTTTAATGCGAATTTGTTGCAATAAGTTTCTTTTCACTCAAATAATGCTTTAAACTAAAAAGAGAATAAAAAATCAGAAAAAAAATTTCAAAAAAATTTCCACTCGAAAATTTCATAAGGCTTACCCCTTACGTTTTTTTGAGAAGTTTTGCAAAAAAAATAAAATAGATTAATTTTAATGCCAATTGGTTGAAATGAGTTTTTTTCTCTCAAATATTGTTTTAAATAGAAAAAAGGATAAAAAATCAGAAAAAATTAAAAAATTGAACATTTTATAAGGTCCTAGCCCTCCTAGTCCTCCTATACGTTTATGCCAGGTTTTTTTGTGACTCTGAAATGAGTCGTTAAACGAGCTGACTCCTAATAACGACTCATTCACTCTGAGTTGACTCACTAAAAAGAGCTGTTATTTTCATCGCTAATTGGAACAAGTGGCTGTAATAGCACAAATTGAAGCAAAGTAATGCTCTTAATACTCCCGACGGAAGGGTTCAAAGCCAGTTTTCAAAGACTCCCGCAGCTCTTCTAAAGAGCTTAAAGCGGATATACCGGCTGATAGGAAATTGAGTAACTATTCGAATGTTCTATAGTACATTACGTTAGATTTCCAATAAATTTGTTTGATCTTAAAAATATTTTTTAAAGCATTTTATTTACCACAACATAAAAACGAATCACTTATATTAGTAGCTTTATCAGCTTATATTTCATATGATTTTTTTGTTCTTCAAAACGCTACAAGAAGCGATATGAGCACCGTATTTACATATATTTTCATCGTCCCGAACCTAAGCAAGCCAAAAAGGCTGTAAAAATGAACCAAAAAACCCCTCTCAACCTGTCATGGCTACCGAGGTTGCGATTTCTTTCCATCCACGCGCGGGTTACAGTCGGAGCGGGGACCTCGGGCCCGGTTAATGTTTATGTACCAAGGTAGGTCTGGATCTTTTTGAAACAATCCAATTGTGGGATTGTTTCAGCGCAGGATACTAGATTGTTCACACTGTTCTGTTTTCGGGTACGATGCCCGGATTGGGAAGCAAACGAACTCAAGAAAAGGGGAAGCGAAAAGCAAATTTCAATCAACCTTCTCAGGGACGACAACGACGTTGCGGAATCGCTCAATTTAACGCTCATCCGTAACGATTTGATTCCGACCTAGCCACCCACTTCAGGAAAGAGAAAA
>CM028117.1:12396513-12485689 GCA_016170025.1 Anopheles vaneedeni
AGTAATTTATTCGTCCCTTCAAGTGCTTCTAGTGCTCGTAAAATCGGGAAGTCGGGATCAAAAGAACAAAAACCAAAACAGAGGAGAGAAAAAAATCACCCTCCCAAATAAAAGAAAGAAAAAGGACAGCTAAAACGCACCCCGAAAGCATACTGAGAAAATAAAGTTAAAATACAACAAAACGAGATAACAAAAAAAAAAGTACACGAATCGCAACCTTCTGTCTGCATGTGACCCGATTTAAACGCTTGGGCTTTTTTTTTTGTTTTGTTTTAACCGTAGACGAAGCAAGCTGGAAAGGCTTTCCTTACGGGCACCGAATAAATGAGAAGCAAATAAATGAGTGAATGGCGCAACTTTTTTTTCTCTTCTCCTTTTTTTTACATGCAACACAGCAACACGACCAGGGGCAAGCGTGTTCTGTTCGGAGGGGGGCTTTTTTTTGTCTTCGTTTTTTACGGCTCCCCCCTTTTTCCTTCTGTTTGACTCGCAGACTTTGGTGGAAGAAATTGATTTTGCCGTTGCCGCTCAAGGACGAAATCGCTGTGGATGCGATAACGGTGGGGTGGAAAGGGGTGTGTGGGAGGGGGGGAGGGAAGTGATGGGTTGCGAGTTTTTTTTGTGAGCGCGTAACTGGTGCTGAAACGAGGTGCTCTGCTTGTAAAACAGAGATTAAAGATGAAAAGCGCCAAGAAAGCGCGTGCAAGAATGAATTGAAGAAAAAAAAACACATGACTGAAATAGGGGATGGGAGCAAGGGGTGGAGAAGCAAAAATTATCTTCTCTTCCATCTCTCTCTCTATCTCGCTCTTTTTCCTCCCCCACCCCCTCCCTCCCCTCTACAACGATCTGCACATAAACGATCTGGTTTAAAAAGCGCAAAGGGGAACGGGGAGGAAAAGCGAAGCGGCTGCGGGGTTTCCGTTTAAATGCTTGCTGCCCCATCTTACTTTCGTTCGAACGGTCATTAAATCGCTCGATTTCTGTTTAATAATCTTGTCCCGGGTGAGTATGGTCGTGTTTTAGGGGTTTGTTGCAGGTGGAGGGTTGGTACGGGGCGGAGAGCATCCTTCCTTCCAACCGCAAGAAACCGCCCCCCCCCCACCCCCCGGCTCCCGGAGCCGAATCGTGCAAGGGATGAAGAGCCCCCAAAAGGGATGAAGCGTTCGCGTGGCGAGATCGGTCGGCCGCGAAAGATAAAGCCACGAACCGGGCGAAAATGGCGTCTGACAAATGAGAAGCAATGAGAACGGGAGCTTTTGCTGAGGGGGGTGGGGAGGGTAGGAGAAGAGAAGGGGTGGGAAAAAGGGCACGCTGGAGGTCGGTGTTCGCGTGGCACTCGCGTTCGCAACCGGCCCAATAAATGTGGTTGTGGTACGGCAGCGCGAATTGTTTTTGCCCCTTTTTTTCCTTTACTTTGCTGGGCAAGGCGAACGCGTCGCGGAAAGACATGGGCGGTGGGTAAGGACGAACCCCCCCGTTTGCTTTTATTTTCCATCTTGCAAAACTTTGTGTTTTTTTTTGCAGATTACAAAAATGGGTTGAAAAGTGTCTGGAAATGAGATAATCCTTTCCAATAGCGATGAAACTGTAGTCTTTCCGTTTGATAGCTTTTGCTTACATCTTCCCGAAATGGATGAAGATTAGGCCTGGAAATTACAACGAAGCTTAACGGAACGAAGGGCACTTCCCAAACATTTCAATCGCCCCCATTACTGCATCTTGTCATAAACCGAAACAAAGCGCATCCGATCAAAAGCATTCAGCATCAAAAGCAGCAAAAGGGACAGATGTTAGAGCCGGGTGCAAGATGCACCGGAATCATTTATATGCTACCATCCAACTCGGAGTGTTGGATTTCTTGCCATGCTTTAATGTAGCTGTGGATTTTACCCCACACCAGCAATTGCTTTTTGGGGGAAAATCATTCTCGCTCCAGATCGAGAGTGGTGTAGTGGTGGAATAATGGAAATCTTCTACTTCATTTATGCCGGATGGGAAGGGAGGGTGGAGGGAGGGAGGGGGAAGGTGATTAATGGTACCTGTTGATTCCGCCCAGAAGCCCACCCAGTCCGAAGGACACCCGGGAGAAGATCCGGCTTCACACCGGTGTGGAACGTTTTCGCTTGCGATTCTTTAAACACGAACACGAACTGCACACCTCGGTAATGCACGTGTGTAGAAAATTAATTGATGAACAGTGCAATGGGATGCGTTAGTGTTGGAAAGATAGATAATAGTAAACATTGGCTTTGAATAAGTGGAATGATTAGATTTAAATTGAAATCTTCATCAAAATGAATGATCACTTCGGTATTCTTGTAGTGCAAGTTTAAAATGGTTTATACTCATTGTTGAGTACTTTGAACGAATAATGTTAGGCTACGAGTTAAAGTTCTCAATTCCAAGTTGTCTACTTGAAGTCATGGACATCCGAAGAGTAATATACCGAGAATCGAATATTTGGACGTCCGGTGTCATTCTAATGACTTCACATACCTGCGGGAGACTAGTCCTATCCGTTATCCGCTCGATAGTGAGGTTAACTTATCTTCAGAATGTATCCACACCAAGCATCTTAACCTCAATACATCAATATACTAAAGATTTGAGTAAATTTTAAGATGAGTTAAAAATTGAGATTACTAATACGCGAGAACTATGACGAAGTCGTCGGTATATGCTAGAATTCCTGAATACTTAAACCCACGAGTCATGAAAAGTCTCCTATAGAATCTAAAGTATAGACCGTGGAGTCGTTGAAAACCTTTAGCAATTGCAAATAACTTCTAAAGGGCAAATCGAGCTTTTCATGAGATACCTTAATTGAAGAATTCTCGAATTGCTGGACGTTACAATCAAAGTTCAAGACATGCAAAGCTACTCTGAACTTTAATTGGAAAGAGGAGATGCCTCGTTTTCAATACGTGAGGTGTTTAGGTGTTTTGTGTAGTTTTATGATTTACATTTGACAGGTATTACTTTTTTTAGCTCTCAATTTCTCAAGGACATCCTCAAGATGGAGTCTGCAGAGTTGTCGTCACCGGACATTTAGACAAATTTAAAATTATAGTATCAAATTTTTGTCCTTATGAAAACAAGTATTTTGAACTAAATTTAATTCCAAAGTCATCTCGTGTTGATTGTACACAAGCCACGAAAACACTTTAATATCTTACCATTATTGTGAGATAAAGACTGCGCCTCTCGTTGGAATTCTTGGAAGACATTCCCATTTCTGTTGCTGATTGAATTTATTTTTTTTTGGTTGTATTTAACCTTCTCTTTAACACACCAAAATGAGCAATAATGGTGGTTCATTAAAGCTATATTTTGACAGCGCTGCACGCTTAAAGCGCTAGCCATCGTTGGACTTGCGGGATACTTAAATTTTTGGTGGCAAAATAGAAAACACCGTAACGGCTCTGGTAGAAACACCTGGCGGGCAAAAGTTAGATTGTAATTATCGTCACACTCACCGAACCTCCCCTCCCCCTGACTTGGATGCGTTCCCTTGCGACTTCTGGAGCAGTTTTATTTGGTGATTTTTTTTTTCGTTAATTTCTGGTTATTACTATTATTGAGATTGGCATAAATTAAGCTGCAGCTCGATATCGATGAAGCTTCCGATACTTGCTCAGCGTAGCGCTAATTTATTCGCTAAACGTAAAACGAAGTGAGGGTGGCAGTATTCGATTTTCCGCCTCCTCCCAACCCATCTTCTCCCTCTCTCTCTCTCTGTCTCCCCTCCCCAAGCTCCATCGTGCCGAAACAGTAAGATGGCTACCCAGCGCTTCGGGCTGTATGTATTTCATTTGCTTTTGCCCGCGTGCCCGAGATTTGTTTGCCCATCTCTTACAGCGCCCTGTCATGCCGAAGGAAAGTTATTATTGATTCTTGGCAATTATGGACAGATTGGGTTGAACGGGTATGGTGGGAGATTCTTTCTTCTTTTTTTTTCGTTCGATCTCCCCCCTTGCTGTCAAAGATGAAGATGACTGAAAATGGTTGTCACTGAACTTGGGTGTATGTATTTTTTTTTCCTTCCATTTTAGTTGTTGTTGTTGTGTTTTGGGGTGGGGAAATTCACTGAACGAACCGATTTTTTTTTTCGGGGAAAAACTGGAATGACTTTGGAAAATCGCAAAAGAGCGTTGAACGTTTCGCCACAGGCAAGAGGGAAGGATGTTTTCGCAAACTAAATTGATACAGCTAGTTGGCGTAGCCGTGATTGAAGAACGTAACCTCATCGACCTGCTTTCGCTTGGATGCGAAATTTGATTAAAATTGCTCAATCCTTCATACCAAGTAAAAGGGGGGTTGGGATGTTACATTTGCGTGTTTTTTTGGTGTATTTTCTTTTCATTCTTTCTTCAGCACGGTTTCCCATCCCCATGTCGCGCACACATGCTAAGGCATACCATCGTAACTGTTGCACAGCGTTACAAACAGTTTCACAGTGTATGCGCTTGGTCATTCACATTTCATCTCCATGCCCCCCCCGTACCCTGGTATGTGTGTGTGTGGTTCGCCTTTGAACAGTGCGACGGATGGGCAACGGATCTCTGCCTGGGAATGTAAATAAATTTGATGAAATCTCATTTAAAAAGCCATTGCGTTTTATCTGTGGCTTTGGTGATATGTTTTTCCCCTCGCACTCAACCCCCCAAAAAAACCCCCCTGCGCCATTGCGCTTCAGTTGAGAAGCCTTCAAGAAGTGCGAGTGTTAGAACGGGGAAGAGGAAAAGGAGAGACAAAAAGATGAATCGAAACACAGACAAAAAAAAAAGGATCATGTTTGTCGCATCATAAAATCCCGATTGCTCGCCACAAAAACTGTAGCTTGTTTATAAAGTGCTGGGTGGGTGGAGATGGCAGAAGGGGGTGTGGAGGGGAGAGGGGGGAAATTGGAAGAATGTGGATGGGGGGAGATCGATGGGGACCACACTCCACTGTCACGGTCAGAAATGAAAGGCCACCATAGTATCACCCATCCCTCTCTCCCCCACCCACCCTTCGAAACCCTCCTCACACACACCCCCTCCGGAGGCCCTAGAGGCCAGCTTATTTACGTTAGATTGTCCGCACAAAACGTACACGGTACACCCCGCAACAAGCAACAAGAGAGCAGCACAATGAATGTAATTTAGAAATCATTCGTTCTCCGGTGGGATTTTACGATGTTTCGCTGTGATTCTGGCTGTGTGTATGTGTGTATGGGTGGCTGTGTGTTTGTAGATACATCCTAAAAAGGATTGTTGAACATATTTCGCACACAAAACAGCATACAGTTGTGGCCCGGAGCAAAGTTTGTAGCAGCAACAACAACAAAAAAAAAGGGAGAGAAAACCAACCGCAATGGTGAAACGGTCCATTCTGACCACTTCCGGTTTCTGGTTTGCTTTCGCCTTGCGGTGTAGGGGTCAAGTTTTTCCCTGCCTGCTGTTGCATTTTGCAACCAGCACGGTTACGTTTTGGCAATGTGCAGCGTTTGTGTGTGTGTGTTCGTTGTGCATACAATGTTAAATTAGTGTACAAATTAGCGTCACTGTGTAATGGTGGACGGGAAAAGGGTACTTTTATCCATTGGATACTCAAGATGTGTTTACATTGCATATGATTGCGAAAGCTATCCTTTTTTTCGTTATTTGGGAAAAATATTTCCTTTTTTTGTTTAAAAATATTAAAAAATTATTATTTTTATTATTATTAGTAAAAATTTTCAAATATTATTTAATTAAAATATTTATTAAAAAAATTTATTTAATTTTTTTTTAATTTTTTATTTAATGGCCTGCGTTTTTACCATAAAATACACTTTTAAATTATTTTTACCAACAAATTAATCAATTTATTATTTTATTTAAAGCTATTTCAATAGCAGATATTTCAAATATCGAAATAAGTCTGTAAATGTGTTCAAAAAATGTAAACTAAATACAATTACGAATGAAAATAGAAATATTTCAAGAACACAGGGGTTGCATACCCATTCTAAATAAATATTTTTTTCTATTCGTTTTATATTTTATTTGTTTTATAAACATCATAAAAACACTTCTTTTTTAAGCAACAACGATGGTTATGTTAATTATGAATAGATAAAATTAAAAAAACCGTTTAATTTTGTAGCTGGTATAAACGTTGCATAAACTGTACTCGATCATTTTAGTGTGAATTAAGCACGCTTACAAACGTGCTACAACATTATGTACACATTTTAAGTGGATTATGCACGGCCAATACTTGACTTGATCTCATTAAAACCAATTCAGTATTAACAAAAATATATCGCCCCGCCTAGCGTTTACGAGATCGAACTCAAACAAAAAAAAAGAAAAGAAAAAAGAGATTAATACACACATTTTGTTGTGTTGCTTCAACCCCGCCCGATTCAGCCGATCCAATCTGCAGCTTACATAGCAAAACACGAAAATGTAACATCGGGTGAAAAAAAATGTACCACACATTAAAAAAAAAACGAAGAGCTGAAATAAAATGGTTCAGCAAACAAGCAAAAGCTAAAGAGTGTAGCAAATATAGTTGGAATTAATTTATTGACTTTCTCACGATCGGATTACGAGGTTACAAGGGATAGGAAAGCAGAATCCGGTATGCTTAAATCAGCTGATTTTGTCACCGGAGTCAGGATAATACAGAACACCAACAAAAAAAAAAGAAAAAGAAAAACTCAGGTATTGTAGGGTTACATGAAAAAACCAAGTTACAAAATTTCCCTCATTTCCATACCTTCAGTGGTGTACGGCCTTTGATAGTACGAAAGGCAAGTTGGGATCTTCCATTTCACCAATAGTTCACCTGCCACGACGGAGGCCGGGGGGCAAACCGCAAACCCCTGCACTCGTGCACACGGTTCCCTAAGTCGCAGCACAGCACATCCACTGCCAAAAACCGGCATCCCAACACTAGCGGGGATGCCCACCGAAATGTGTCACACTTTCCGGCCGAAAAGGTGAGAGAAACCCGCGTGAGATAATCATCACGTGAGGTGAATTTAATTTTAATCCGCTGTCAATTTCAATTTCAACGGTATAATTGAATGTGTAATCGAGCCGAATTGTTATTTTCGAATGCAATTTATTTCACGCATCGAGTGGCATGATTCGCTTCCCGCTTTTGCCGTCGGTTGGTTTGTTGCGTGCTTCTAAGAACCGTGCACGGCGGCCGCGGTTGCGAAAACTGGTGGCGGCACCTGAATGTGTGTGTGCGTGTGTGTGTGTGCAACACGAATGAGCGGTCGATAGACAACGATGCCGATACTGCTGACGTTAACGCGTAGAATCGAAGATGGCGTCGTATATCAGTAAACCGCCAATGCCTGGACCGCGTCAGGATGGAACGAATCCATTTTGGGGAAGGTAATATTGGCCTGTCTTTCACCGGGACCTGGGTAGGGGTGAGAAGGTGTGTGTGTATGTGCACGTACGTGTTTTGTGTTCAATGGTGTATTGCGCGAGTGAAATTGGCCAACCTAGAGACATGGTGCCCCGAAACGAGAGCCACCCATACCCGGGGCTGTCGCCGACACAGCCAGAAAATCGAACCATTTGTCGATGACTGTTGATCGATTCACCGTGGATAAAGGGAATGTTGGTAGTTTTGGAGGAGGGAATACGGTAGTCAATGATGGGGAGAGACTTCGAGAACAGTTCACTTGTAAATAAATTAACACTGCACGCTGGGACGGGCATGGTGAAACGCTGCCATAACACGCTACCAGTTTCCTAGCAGCAAACTTTTACACGTCATACAGTTGGTCACAGTGAATGTTTGCTTTCGAGATAAGCGCACTTCGGAGTGAAGTTTGGCATACAGTACCTATGCGCTAGGTGGAGTGATCATTAGCAAACAGGAAGATTTCCCCCATTTTGGCAGCATATTTAATTGCTCGCTTTAATAGTGTACCAAAACTACAGGGTACTTTAAAGAGTGATAGTTGAGTGTTTGAATGTTTGCTCACAGGTAATTAACAGTTGAATGCTTGTATCGACAGTATAGACGTATATGAATAATTGTTTTCCAAATTCTTGGAAGAATGGTGGGGAAGATATCAAGAATACTATAAAGAATAAAAATGGAGACAGTAATCTCTTGTGAACACCTCGTCTATGGTCTTCCCCTAACCTTAGGGACTTAAACAAACACAATTTCCAATAGTTCTCGGAGATCTCACAAGTAACAGATTTTGATTGCATGTCCCCAATTATCCAGGTACTTCACAAAACATAGTATCCTTCAATATCGCCAGCACAGGAAATAGCATCAAGAGCATCTGAAAACCCAGCTTGATGTATTTACAAACTTTATAAACACGATATTGAAGGTAATGTCCGAATCCACTTAAAGTTAAGCTCCAATCATATGCCCCTCCGCGTATCCTTTACATATCCGAAATTTTGCCATGCTGAGCATCCTGCTTGGCAGATGGCATTAATGGACTTTACACGTTGCGTTCGTTTGGTGTTCGTCTCTAACACCTTCGCAGTCTTTATAAAGACTGAAAAATGAGGTGATGGAGCTTGTCACTTGAGTGACTCCTTCCAGCAGATCTGCAGAGTTCCACAGAAATTCCTCACTCTGCATCCTTCGCGCGAATCGCGAATAAGAGGACTTCATGAGGACTTGTTCTGGGAGGGACTTTATATCTTAACAAGCTTTTCATGTGTGTGTGTGTCAATGATCCAATTTCTAGTAATTCCAGCATCTCCAGAATAGACATCTGCCATATGGTTAAATATAAACATGAGTGATCAGAGATAGAAGATATTAAATTTTGAGATTATTTTTTTTTAATGTCTTCTCAATAAAATTTTCATCTAGATAAATTTTGTTTGACTGTTCCGCTAATAAATGGTAGTGTAATATACCAATCAGATTTACTGCCATTATTAATAGCGACATTAGGCGTTTTGGAATTATGTGCTCCACGTATGATCAGCTTCAGGAGGTAATGAATGATAGATCAGATTGCTTCATATACTCCAGCCCCGTTAGTTACACCATGTCCAAGTGTTTTATAAAGCGCCGAATTAGAATTGCCCTTGCTTTAATTACAGTTTTTGGCTCAACATCGAAGTTTAATTACTAGCATCACACCATCATCTTTGATATCAGCATAGAAATTAGCCACCACTAGCGAGCTATCTTATTCGAACTAATGCCAGCCGGTGAAAGGATTTGCCATTCCAGCATGATTTTCATTCCAGAGACGTAGAGCGAGATGAGCATACCGTAACGCGGGGTAGGGTATGCCAGTTAAAATTACACCCCTGATGCCAGGTTTTTGCAAAATCCCTAAAAACCCTTCCCCGGCCCGCTCGTAGAATAATGGTGAAACGTGCTCTGACAGCCTCGAAACCACGGGAACCCCGTTCCCGGCTGCAAAGGCGAAACACGCGGCTATGGAAATATGGCAAGCATCTCACACCGTCAAGGCGGACGAGGTGACAGCCTAAATCCTTCTCGACACGCACGCAATACCCGTTCGGGTGGCGGTGTATCGCCGAGCGCATATATGCCGGGCGGTGCCTAAGCACAAGACGGTTGGAAAGCATAACAGAAAATCACGTCACTCACTACCTTCAAAAATATTACCTTTCAACAGCTAACCTTTTCCCGAAACCTGGGCGAGGACCCTGAACTACCCAAGAAACTGTAGAACCCCCCCCGGTCGCCTTCAGTGTGGCGAAGGTGAAGCAAAGGAATGGGATGATGAACTTGTACGTGGGCGGATTTTCCAAGCTTGCTGAAAGAGATTGAAGCAAAGCAAAAGCGAACTATATGAGCTTATACAACAACAAAAAATACACACACATACGTTCACGGTATACATTACAGGGTTTTTCTATTCAGTTTAGACTAGCCGCACACTTTTTCCTACTCGGTGCACTTGATTTTTAGCAAGCAGCATGTGTTTTTGCCTACCCGCGTCAAAAATCAATTGCGCAGAGCAGGAAAAAGTGTGCGGCTGGTCTAAACTGAATAGAAAAACCCTGTATCACGAAGCTTGAACGCACATTTGTAGGAATCGGTTGTTGTTTTTTTGTTTTACTTTGGTGCTTTTTTGCGCTGTCTTATTTGCGACCATACGGAAAAAGGGTGCGAAAGGACATTCACATACATTCGCGATGGCATGCCGGTAAGTGTTTCTACGTTGGTACGAAACGGAAAATGACGGCTAGTGGGGGCAGCGGGTTTGTGAGTTGTTGAATTTTTATTTCTGTATGCTTTGCCGCTCGTCTCCCAACAACATGAACTCATGTAACGCGATGGCGTTACAGGAATGCTATGCAAAACAGCCATTTCTACATTATCGTCAAGCGGTGGTACGGGGGCTCTGGGAAATGGGACGACGGGAAACGGCATGTTTATCAATGGCGAAACACTTCTAGATTTTCCGACGCCCGACTGCTGAAAATTGCCGCCTGTCACATCGCATCATAATGCCGCATGCCAATCAGCGAGCATAAAGCTTTAGCGACCGGGGTTATACCTTTTTTTTGGGTTCCTGAATGCCTTCTCCTAGACTGTGGTGGTGTGAGAAGAACGGATAAAGCTCATGTGGAAATTGTGCGAGCGCACGGATATTCATGTGGCATAATGTTTGTGTACACTTTCGCTCGGTTCAACCTTCAACTGGTCGAGGCACTTGTGTGTAGTTCGGTTTGGAGCAAAAAGGTACAGACGTTTGTTGTTTTGTGTGAGGTATGGTATTTTTTGTTGGACTGTTCCTCCGTTTGTAGTGAATCAGCTGAGTTAGATGCGTCAAATTTGTTGGATATACTTTGAAATTCTAGCGAAACTCTTAAACGGTTGAATTTCTCCTGAGCTACGTTTTCCAACAAGAATTGGAAATTGCTGTCAGGGGAATGATATATGAAGGCGTATTACGCAGAATCCTTGTGGATCTTTGTGGATCTCTCAGTTCTGTTTGGTTAATATAATGTCCCGACCACTACAACACTTCAGGGAACTTAGTTATACAGCCTAATGTCAGAGATCTGATATATGGAGGTTATGGAGAACCTGTAGGTCATCTATACTTCAGAAGACCAGATTGACAGTACAATATCTGGTACTACATCAAGAATGAGTAACTCATCTAGAGTGACATTTATCGACACTATTGGTTAAAGTATATAAAACGCATGCTAGTTCACAATGTTTAAGAGAGCAGAGGACTCGGCAAGGACAATACAGCGAGAAGTGTTGTTCCAGCAATGGTAACGGGATTGGATTGCAACCCCACAAGGTGTGTGAACTCGTCTGCTGATACCTGACGTGTGGACCTCACGCTGTTTTGGCAAAGTTGAGTTTTACACGACGCAGTTTTTAACAAGACACGGCTTCTTCCAGGCCCATCTTGCGGATATGAAGCTCATCAAGGAGTCACAGTGCCCTAAGTGTCCGGATTTGCGAGAGACATCGACGCACGTGTTTTTCGAGTGTTCACGCTTCCACGGGTAAATGCTGAGGTGAGTGAGGCGAATATCACCGCCCTAATGCTCTCCAGTTGTGAAAACTGGCGCATTATTGCAGGGGCAGTCAGGACCATTATGGTACTCCTGCAGCAGCGACATATTCGCGCCGAAAGGGAAGGCTCTGAGGCCGATCCAGGCCATCACCAGTAAACTGGAGCGTTTGTTGTATTCTCTTGGACTACTCCTACAGGCAGTACGTCACCAAAGTAGCTGGAGTCTCATTAGCTCAAAACGGCCAACAATGGTGATCGAAAACTACACGCCCGACGCCCTAACCAGGTTGTCACAGCGCGGCGCCTAGACGTTCCTTATGCGTCTATACCATCGCTCTAAAAGTACCCTACCCTAGTTGGTGATCTTGGAATGATGGTGAAGGTACGTGGTGGTTTTAGCCGGTAAGAATCCGGCAGTACCCAGGGGGTGGTTCCGTTGTCTATTAACATAATACTGGGTCCCTATGAATGGTTTCCACCGCGGTTAAAAAAAAAAGAGTGCTCTCACTTCAAACTTCGTCTATTTCTCCAACAAGTTCCCGTGTGTAAGATCTTTGAAATTTTTTCAATGATATTCCAGAATTTGTAATATGTGGACCGCCAGAAATAATATCTAAATTGTATTGATTGATTATTGCTTAAAAGCACAGAACTCTTCATGGAACTCAAGGTTCTGTTCACTTCAAGACCTAACCAAAGGACGCATCTTTGCTTAACGCATCTTCAACGCTTCAACGGAGTGCACTGCAACAATGCAACACGCCGGAACCAAACCAAAAAAAAAGGAACTACCTTCCATGTGAATAAATGCCAAGGAAAAATCACTTTCGGAAGCATCGTGATTTTTTTATTTCTCTTCTCCTTTCCATAAATACGTTTGTTTTCCCACCAACGATTCCCACAGAAATTCCTGAAACAGTTTCGTCACAGTTCCGCGCACCGAGCGAAAACAGGATCGAACCAAATGGCTAATGTCTGGCCCGAAGAAAAAAAAACCGGAAACCTGGGTACCGAGGTAACGTGCGCGTGCTGCAGCGAATCGTTGGTACAACCGGGGTTTTGGGATCTCTAATTCATGGAAATGACTTTGTTCGATCGGTTTGACCAAAAACTAGGTACCCTTTGGAAAATACAAGGGGTGAGTCACGAAACCGAACACCGACACACCGGTGATTGGAAGTAATTGTCATTAGGTGGTAATTTCTTGTCTTCCAAACATCGTTTCGCTTTAAATCGTTCGTTTTCTGGCTTGAGTAATCCAAACTCCCTCCCCCAGGTAAGTGTGGAATGGTAACAACGGCAACGTTACCATCCGAATGTTTCCCCATGACCGAGAACATCTTTTGGGTGAATCTTTGTTGTAGCCCTACGGTGTCGAACCGTGTCGAAAGGTGCGGAAAATCTCGTAATGCAACTCACTCCGGTACCGTGTGTCTCGGAGGTGTTTCCAACCTTTTGCCAGGCTAGCCCGAACCGATCGAAAATCGAATGAAATCGAATTATAGTCAATAATCACAATAATTGGTTCGGAATCGATGATGATGTGCAATTTTTTCTTTTCTTTTTCTCTCATTTTCTCACTCTCTCACACTCTATTCCTCACCACTATTCATTCGATTGGAGCTTCACGTTACACACGGCACGAAAGGGTATCGAATAGGACACACAAAAAAAAGAAACTCAAATCTTCATCGCACCTCCAAGGCCGTATTACTGTGGCATGTTACCAATCGTGGTCGATCGTTTCCTCCGGGAGATCTTCCCACCGATCAATTATTACACCATCGACACATTTTGTGACCGACCAGCGTTACAGCCGGTTCGCGCTATTCATCCCCCACACACACACTGATAGGTCAACTCCAACACGAAAGATGTCCACCGGCCCTGATTAGTACTATGGCTCCCCCTTCATCTCGGCTCGTTTAACGCCTAGCTCGTGCGATTGGTAACATTTATTCCACGGTCATGGATACCTTTACAGCTCTGGGCTTTTACCTTTTGCAGAATCGTACGAAAACCGATACGGTAATGGAGTTCAACCATGATATCATTGCTAATTAATTGCTTTACCAGCCTACAGAGTGTGGCAGGAGGACGAAATACGTTTGAATGCATTAAGCCGTTGGGATATTCTCGTTTTAGCTTTAATTAAAACATTCCCGAAACTGTTCGAAACCGGAAAGAGCTATTTCGGTTTCATTTTTTGCTAATTTTTTGTTATATTATCATTCATTTAATTTTTAATTTGTCAGAGTATTACAATTAATTAGGTTTTATTTATTTTCTTCAATTTTCTTCTCATTCTTTAGTTTTGTTTGTTATTATTTATTTTCTCTTTAGTTTAATATCCATTTTCAATAATCTAAAATTCTTCTTTCTCTTTCTTTTAAATATTAATTCTTGTTTTATATCGCTTATTTTTCTTATACTCTTGTCTCTTTATCTTCATTTACTGTTTTTCATTCCTTTTGTTTTGTTTTTAGTTTTATATTTCACTCTTCACTCAGCTTTGCTTATTTTTATGTTACTCCTCTTCTTTCATCATTTCTTACTTCTGTTTTTAATTCCTTTTGTTTTGGATTTAGTTTTATGTTTTACTCTTCATTCAGTTTTGCTTATTTTTCTGTTACTCCTCTTCTTTCCTTATTTCTTACTTCTGTTTTTCATTCCTTTTGTTTTGTTTTTAGTTTTATATTTCACTCTTCACTCAGTTTTGCTTATTTTTCTGTTACTCCTCTTCTTTCATAATTTCTTACTTCTGTTTTTCATTCCTTTTGCTTTGTTTTTAGTTTTATATTTTACTCTTCATTCAGTTTTGCTTGTTTTTCTGTTACTCCTCTTTTTTCATAATTTCTTACTTCTGTTTTTCATTCCTTTTGCTTTGTTTTTAGTTTTATATTTTACTCTTCATTCAGTTTTGCTTGTTTTTCTGTTACTCCTCTTTTTTCCTTATTTCTTACTTCTGTTTGCCATTTCTTTTGTTTTTTTTTAGTTTTATATTTTCTTACTCTTAATAATTGTTTAACTATTTAAAATATTCCTTTGCTTATTTTATTTCAATGTTAAATGTAATTTATCTTTACATTTAATGCACTAACTAATTAAAGAAAACAATCCTTTCAAAAGAAGTAGTTAAATTGTTTTTTTCTGTTTCAAAACGATAACAAGAAGCTTTTAACTACTTTACCTACTAACCATTTCCATCCATTATGCGTCCCATCAGAGGTGTTTTAAATATTGCCTTTTGTGAAAGTGGGCCGCAACAAGAAAAAAAAAACACACTCGCGTAAATGGCACATTTTGCAAAAAAGCTTCCGATGAAATAAGTACAGTAAAAGTACCAACCAAACAAAAAAGAAAAGGGGCCCCGTCTTTCACCAGCCTGATTTAAGGCCAGACACTTCGAAGCTTTCTGCAGAGCTAATTACACAGACGCACCGGCAAATGGGTGCGGACAAGTGTGGCACAGGAAGTACATTACGGCAGATGACGGCAGCGAGAAACGCAGCGGAATCCCGCATCTGTACGCCGGCTTCAATTACGATTCCGATTCCGATCCCCGTCGTTAATGCGCGATGAAAGTAGGTGCTGGTGGCTGGAGTCTTGGGACTTGGGATGATACCCACCCACACTACAGGCGACCATTATCCAATGGTGCCCAGCACGATTATCCTAACATCATCATCATCATCGTCGTCGTCGTCGTCGTCGTTTGTCGTTGTTCGAAGGATACGACAGACAGATCGGGCTGACGACAACGGTGATAATTACAACTTGCCCATTGAAATAAAAAGAAGCAACTCCGTACACGAAGACGACTGGTTGGTTGTTGGTGGAACCAAGAAAGAACCAAAAAAAAAAACCCTATCAAAAAGCCATATAACAATCCCTATAAATAACGATTATTATTATCTTCCCTTCAGCTGCGTATTATTGCAAGATAATTACATCGATGTTTTTGATGAGGTATTGGCATTTGTATGTGAGCCGGTTTTTGTGGCACGAGAACGTTCCCATTCTATCGTTTTATGTGCATCGTTTTAACCGTATTGCCAGTTGAAAAATAAAGTTCGGAAAGTGTTCCAATTTTGCTCTTTGCACGATAAGGATTTTATTGCTTTTCTTCTATATCTCTTTCAAAAGAATGTCAAAATGCTCAGTAAAAACTGCAAAAGCAACACATTTGAAGGCATAATAGTTGGATGAACCTTTTGCCGTGTTTTTTTTATGTGAAAGCACTCACTCCAAAAATAGTAGAATATTCATGCAAAAATAAGAGAAAAGTGCAGTTTTATCACACGTCACGGCATAAATATTCCATTGTTCACCGCGCGATACGAGCTCTGTTTGCCGCCTATCCGACAGGTCGACATCGGAGCGAGGAGGAAAATCTTTCGCCGTACGAGGCAGCTGTCAAACGTCCCGTACAGTGTCAACACACGACAAGACCTGTTTGGCGGATGTTGGCAGAAAGATCAAAACGGATGTGCTTGCGATGGCAGAATTCCAACCGGCCCTCTGGTCGTAACTTCACATACATATCAACGCTTTCTATTTTTTTGTTGTATGTTTGATTGTTTGCTGCTGCCTTTTACAGCATCAGGATTAGTAACACTAGGAGCTGGAAGCTATGTTCCGGAAATGAGCAATAACTTCGATGAAGATGGTCTTTGCGCCATTTTTTTTTTTATTATTTTCTTCCCATCCTTCAAGGGATCGCGGAGAGGGTGGTGGAGGGGTGGTGNCTGCTGCCTTTTACAGCGTCAGGATTAGTAACACTAGGAGCTGGAAGCTATGTTCCGGAAATGAGCAATAACTTCGATGAAGATGGTCTTTGCGCCATTTTTTTTTTTATTATTTTCTTCCCATCCTTCAAGGGATCGCGGAGAGGGTGGTGCAGGGGTGGTGGAGGAAATAAAGGGAGGAGGTAAAATTAATCTCTCGCTAATCATCGACCGGTACGCTATCGGAAGCGCTCTGTGCAAGCGCGGCACCAGGAAACGTGCACAAATATTGACGGTTATCGGCAGACATCGGGAACCGGGGGACGCTGCCAGGGCGCGTAGTCAAATTAATTTGTTTCCACCGGCTTCGTCCCATCCCGTATCAGCAGTTTGTTGCCGCTATCTGTGCATGACTTTTCGCTGCCGCTTCTTCAGTGTTTCCCGGGTGCGGAAAGATAAACTAATTAAGATATGAGGTAGCGCGTACATAACCGCCTCCGTCCCGCCCCACGACCAACCGAAAAAGTGCTTCAATTTATTGTGTCTTTAGGGCATGAGCACATCTTTTTGGCTGGTACATTTGTGTCCACCCGCATTTCATTTTTCCACCACAACAAAAAAAAAATGGAGCCATATTCATAATGGTTTAAACAGCGTTTCTCATTTTCTCGCCTACGCGTGTGTGCGTTACTGCAAAGATAGCGAATTGGAATCATCAAAAATTATTTCCTCCCCGCCTCACGCGGTGGGAAAAAGAAAAGCGAAGGATATTGGAAAGCTATCTTGTTTTGATGTTTTAGTGACGTACAGTAAACGGGAGGTAAAGTAAATTAAGTCACTTCGGAAATGTTTTTCCTAACGGTTATAGCTATTGCTTGATGATGACTAACGAATCGGTCATACAAAGGAAAGTATCTTTTTTTCAAAATATTTTTTTTGTCCAACGATGAATGAATCGTCTCATTCGTTTCGTACAATTGTTTGAAACTTTTATCCTTTTTACGGAAAATTTTATTTTAAATATTTTCAAATTCTTCAATTTTGTTGTTTCTTCTGACCTTATATACTTAAAACCTTTGAAACAAAATTTGAATTATTTTTGTTTTACAAAAGCAAAATATTTTAAAAATAAAGGTCAGTGAATATTGAAAAAAGATAAATAGTTTTTGTAAAAAATAAAGTACAAATAAAAGTATGAAAATAGAATCCAAATCCAAGGCGAGTTTAAGCTAAAAAAATCAAACTAAATAAATTATTTGCAGCCAAAAGGAATTGATTTGTATAGTATTTGAATATAATTTAATCTTGAATTAAAAGAAAGAGAAACATATTTAAAAACAATAAAATATGTGTAATTTAATAATTTTAAAAATCTTCAAATTCTTCAATTTTGTTATTTCTTCTGACCTTATATACTTAAAACCTTTGAAACAAAATTTGAACTATTTTTGTTTTACAAAAGCAAAATATTTTAAAAATAAAGGTCAGAAAATATTGAAAAAAGATAGATAGTTTTTTTTTAAGCAGTGAAGTACAAATAAATTAAATTGAAAATTAAATAACTTCTAAGTTTAAGGCGAGTTTAAGCACAAAATAAAAAGAAAAATTTTAGAAGCGGAAAGGGATTACTTTGAATAATTGTTATTAACAATTGATATTTTATAATTAAAACAAAGAATAGTTCTACGTAATTTTGAATTAAAAGAAAGAGATACATATTAAAAGAAAGAGATACCAAAATATGTGGTAATTACCCCGGGATATTGCCTAGCGAATTCATGAATATTTCCAAGCCCAGCTCTTATAAACATTTTTTCATATTTTGGTCTTTCATTTGCTTCAATAATAGTTTTATAGAAAAATGCATCTCCCAACCTTCTCCCATCTTCTTTAAGCGAGGAAATGCACCTTCACTGAGATGAGCTATGCTCGTCATCAATAGATGTCGGTGTCCGATAAATCATGGCTGTCTATAATCTTCGCATTGTGAATGACGCTCTTGCTCTTGTTAATCAGTACGTACCCGAGATCCAGAACCTCTAAAGGAGTGCAATTAAAGATGTAACAAAGAACCCGCGCAACATCCTGTGCTTTCCGACCTTCCGTCCTTCTTCTCCTCCCCCCCGGTTTCCCGACGACATCAGGAAAAAGACAATCTGCTCGGGATTTTTCCTTCGCAGTGAACTTTTCCCATCCCGTGCCCGGGACCAAAAAAGAAATATCAATCACTATGTGTGCCCTGGTATAAAAAAAACCCGTAGCAAAAGTCTTCCGAGTCTTGTAATTATACACGTCCCGCGCGTGATCTTCGACTTCCCGACCCGCCGACACACCGTGGACCGAAGAGATGCCGCAGTGATTTTAATTACCAACTTACGACAAACAACTGGTTCGCTTTTGCGATCGCTGTTTGTTTGTCTGCGGCGAGTTCCAGCCAGACAGGCCCAACCGGGGAAGGAAATACATATCGATTCCGTGTGTCTGAGTGTTCCGTTTTTTTTCCTCAAGGTTCAATTCGTCGTCGAAATTCTCTAACCCGTCAACGGAATCGTTTTTGTGTGCCGCTGTTGAAACATTTCTCTGTTTTATTGTTCCGGTTTTTATGTTTCTTTTATTTCCTTTTATTCATAATTTAATTCTTTTCCCCTTGAAAGCCTCACCTCAAAACCCCCTTTAAACTATCGCAACCGGTGAACGGGGAGTTTGTCATTAACGCGTCGCGCTTAATCACGGACGTCCGCTTCTCATCTGCTGATCATCTGCTCTGTGTGAGATTTTTGTGTCATTTCGAAAGATCTTTCCCAATGTCCGCAGACACCTTTTGTTTTTCTCAAGGCCAAAAAAGGGCAAAAGTTTCGAAACCTATTTCCGAACGGAGGATTAAACCATACCGATCGTCGGCTATGAGTGTGTGACCGTCGGTCGGCATCGAAGTTGTTGTTCGCTTCTAATTATGCTCATTGGCGGCCCTTCGATTTTTTCCGACCAATGTCACGGACGATGCGTTCACTAACTTCCGGGAGAAGTTACAAGATGAGTAAAAGCGGCAGAACACATCACAATCATACATTTCCTAATGCTCTTACCCCCCCAAATGCTCCCGTTGCGTGCAGGGCGTTGATTATACGTTCACTCCCAATATCCGGTAGGGTATTTTCACCAAAGAATATTCCAGCGTACCTTGCGAATAGCTGCAAATGCATACTGGGGAATGGATTTTTTTAAAAATACCAACATAATTTAAGCTGCTTTTCCTCCCGAAACACTGCTCTTAGCCAGTACGCGTGTCTGTACAGAAATTGAGTGATTTAACGATTTTGTACCAGACTGTACGGTTGCGTCCATTAAGCTTAGAAGTAGTGAACCGGCTAGAATTCAATGCGTTGAGAATGCGTTTTTCCGCGGTATCAATTAGGCACGTGCCAGCTGCTTTAGCTAAACCAGCACTCTACCCCTTTTTTGCGGTGCAGGATTTTGCTAGAAAACCTGACGTACAATTACCGGGTCTTAGAGGATTAGAGTGGCTTTCGGGCAAAATTTCCATCAGCCTTTTTGCAATGGGGGAGATTGTTGCAAAGTAGGAGTAGGATTTATTTCCAAAATAAACTTGTCTTAATGCAAATAACTACAAAACTCACTCCGGGTGTAGTGTAATTAAATAAAAAACCCCGTTTCGAATTAATGCTTCCAAAAGCGGAAAGAAAATCCTTGAAAACGAATTTCCCAGGCTCCCAACAAGCTTCAAAAAGCTTGTACAATTTTTTTTCCAAGGATTTTCAATTTTTCCTCAATGTTCCTGGAAAACCCCAGCTCAGCCCAGTACGAACCGCGCAACGAAGTGCAAGGAAGCTACTCAATTAACGCACCCCGCCATTACGTCATTCGCTATCGAGCAAATCCCTTTCTATCTGCACACTCTGTATGCGTTTCCCGCTTTTGGGTTTGTTTTCTTTCAATCAAGCTCAACGTCTTTGGGCAAACAGGCGAACCGATAATAAGCAGCCGGTCAGTGCTCCACACTCACACACACTCAGAAGATGTCCGAGAAACGTCAACAAAACCAACTCTGGTGTGGATAAGGTGGGAGCAACCAAAAAAAAGAAAAATACGTCAAGAGTGGCGAACAGTCGCGAATGAAATTAGAAGCAAACATTCGGAAGAACTGTACTGCTGAGGTTGAGGACATGCGGTTTCATATTTACCCCCCCGAAGTACTCACGCTAGACGATTGATTTACTCGATTGCCCGGGAAGTGCCGTCAGGTTCTTTCGCTACCTAGAGAATGTTGAGCACTGGACCGGAAATTCCAATGGATGCAAAAGATCTTTGTGGAGGAACCGCAAAAAAACACCCCTTTTTCCGGAACTCTCTATTCATTTCGCTCTGGAATCTCGACCAGGGACTTACATCAAACGAACGGCAAGTTCGTGGCATTTTCCGCTGCCTGAATGGTCGCGCGACATACATTTGTCATCCGTCGTCATTTCCGTACTCCGGGTCAACCTTACACGCGGAATGTGTGTATTTCTCTCTCTCTCTCTCTCTCTCTCTCTTTCTCTCTCTCTCTTTCTCTCTCCTTCTCTTTATATTGCGTATTTCTTTAGCTGATATTTCGTTTTCCTATATATATTTTTTTGCTTACGCGAGCTATTTATGCCGTGCTTTACTTTCCGTGCTGTCGAACGCGTCTGATCGTGCTTGGTTAGTGTACCAAAAACCAAAAAAAAAAAAATACATGAACGCCCCAACATAAACGCTCAATTATTCATTTTACACTGTCCGCGCGTTTATGCACAGGCGGTAGCTCATCACTCAATCTGCTGTCTCATAAATGTTATGGCGGAGAGTAACGAAAAAAAAACAACACAGGCTAAAAGCTAGAAGAAGAAGAATTTTTGCATCAAATGGATGGAAAAAAGGAGAGAAATAATATTAAAAAAAAACCAGCCAGACACACTTGGGAATTTTAGATACACACATGGTTTAGTTTCTTTTTTTTTTGCTTTTGCTTTTGTGCGCGCACAACATTCTTTTTCTGTTTATGTTGTGCATTTACCCCGCATGGGGGGTGGTTTTCCTGCTTTCTCTCTCCACCAAATGAAGGTCTCTAGCACTACACAACGTGAACAGTGTGCAAACTCAGTGCTCGTGTTGCGTTTTTATTTTTTTCCCCCATTTTCCACTTGCGTTCTTTTCGCGGGACAGCAAAACACACACACACACACATGGTAGCAAAAAAAAAGAAGAAGAGAGACAAGAATTATAAATATTAAGCAAACGGGGGGGAAAAAAATGAGGAAAACATTCATCATAATTATAAGCACTGCCTGTCAGCGCATAAATGTCATATTTATATCACACTCGTATCATAATTCTCGAGAGTTGAATTTATGCAACATTGCTACACGCGCTCCCGCACTCCCGAATCTAACAACCGAAACCGAAAAACCACAAACAAAAAGCAAAAATAAAAAAGTGAGTGAGAAAAAGCTCCAAGTGAACGATAAAACCCATGTTTCCTGGTGAAACGATTTCCGTATTTCAAGGATAAGCAATCATCGTACGGTTGCGAGATGCAACCTTTTTTTCTCTTCTCGGCGAGGCTAACACCATTTACCACCTACGTACAAGTGTAGCGAGTGGAATAAAAAAAAAAACGAGAGAAAAAGAATTGTGAGACATTTTCCCCCCTGACTGTTCCACCTATTGCTGATAATAACTTGCTGATTATGATTTTTTGGGAAAATTCCCGAGTCTACACTTTGGGGTTTTTGAAGAGTTCCGACTGAAGAAAGTAATAGGTTTTTTTTGCTCTCTTCCCCCGCGATTAATGAGGTAGTTGTGAAATAAAATTGTTTTGGTGGATTTTATTGAAGAAATTGTAAAGTGGAGTCCCATCTCCAGAGAAGTCCTCATCTAGATATTGAGGAGGAGAAACAAAATATAATGAGAATCAATTCTAATGAGCTGAAAACTCAAATGTCTCTTTATTTAGTTCGTAACGAAGTCTTTTTTTCATACAAAATGCTTTTATTTAACGTTTTGGAACACTGTCAATGTTGTGGCTCAAAAGCCCCAACAACAAAAAAACGCCTTTAGACCATAATTTCGACAACATTTGCTAATATTATCCGCATCGGGATGGGCGTTTTGTGAGTGCTTACTGTTAGCTACCGCCACATGTCATCCGACTTAGTGTCCGGGTAAGCTTACTGGCCACCATCTCCTGGTCATTTTCCATTTTCGTGGAAAAATTACGTTTTTTTTCTTGCTCTCTCAAGGCTGGAGTGTGAAAAGGTTACAGTATTGTGTAGCTCTGACCTCAATATTTCGCTTTCATTCCTAAAGATTGTTTAGCTGTCCGGGTGTAGTAAATGTTCTGAACTTTACACACACACATACATGATGACAAAAGGGAAGGATCGTTGTAAATGATAAGGACAGTGGCACAACCATAGGCGCCTCATCATATGCTACCGTGTGGAAATTCACATCAACTGAGTCACAACATCGTTACCGAAATACGAAGCAGACGAAAGTTATGATAAAAGGCAAAAAAACACTCAATAGAAGAATGTGTTTCATCCCATTCCGAAACGGAGCGGATCGGAGCGGAGCGGATTACCTCGGAGCAGATCAGAGCGGAGTGGAGCGAATAGGAGCGGAGCGGATAAGCTCGGAGCAGATCCGTGCGGAGCGGATTAGCTCGGAGGGGATCGGAACGGATCGGATGAAGTTCATCGATTGCCGCTAACAAAATGGTGGTGCAAGTACTAGTGCTATTTACTTAAAATTTCACAATAAAACAGAATTTATTATTTTCCTTTTAAAATGAAATTTTTAAAAACAAGTATTTAAAATAGTTAAAATTGAAAAAAAAACTTGGAAATGTTTTTAACCCTTTCTGCAGCCAATATATTCTTGTTTGAAAAAGCAGCTGCTCTTTGTATTAAACTAAATTTCGCAAAAGATTAATCCCCGGAAGGAAAACATTACTTTGTTACATATTGTACTACTCTTTAGACGGGTATTCGATTCGTTGAACAAGTTTCTTCTGGACACACACTTCACGAAAACCGTCCTGAATAAGTCGAAATACACCCCACCCCGCACCCACCCGCACCAGCGTGTTCTTCTTTTCCTTTTCTTTTTGTCCACCCGGTTAAGATGTGCTTGACGGGTTTCCCCGGGATAGTTATCACTTTTTATGAGCATTTTAGTATGTCGATCCAGCTTGGAATCCATTCGGTTTCGGCTAGCGGCAAACACGGGCAACACATACACACACACATTTCGATTGGGTTTTTAAGGGAGCGTGGACAAGGGGTTTCCCCTTCACACTGCGCCACTTGAAAATTTATCCTACCACTGATGCTTCTTCGCTCACTTTTCTTTTCTAAAAAAAAACCCCTTTCGTTTCCTTCGAAGCAGAATACGAATTCACGCACAAAGAAAAGGATCTTACGGCGACCGCCCTCACAGCAAAACCCCATCCACCCCCCACGGTGGCGTTACGATATTGATGGATTTTCATCTGGCGATAAGAGTGTGTTGGGCAATAAACCGGACTTTTCATCGATGTCAGGGAAAGGGGAAGGGACTTCGTCCTGAGAGGATTGGAAGGGGGGTTAGGGGGGGAGCCGTAAACTTAAGAAAACGTCAACGAGAAGCTGCTGTAACCGTTCGTCCGGAGCACGTAACAGCATTAAGCAGCAGAATCTATTGATCGGGAAGCGACGGTACAATTTCGAGCACCCGGTTCTAGTGCCCCCTCCTGGGTGCGGTAGGAAATTTATTTTATACCGTAACCAGTCACGGACGGTTTGAAATGTAATTAAGAAGTTACGGATACATTGAAATGTTTTTCCTGTTTTTTTTTCTTGCTGTGTTTTAATTATTATTTTATCGACATTCAAGTAGCAACTTCTTGTCTTGGTTGGATGTTGCAGTTGTTTTGAAGATCTGTTTTTGAAACATCGCACATTAATCTGGAAAATAATTTAATAATTCAAGATATTTTTTTTTTATAAAAAAATTCTTCAAATTTTTTTTTTCTTTTAAAACCGAAAAAGTATATAAATTTGGTTATAAATTTAACACTTCAACACACAGCAATTGCTGTGATGCAAACAAATGCTTTTTTTTTCTCCCCCGCCTTTTTACTGATTCACTGCTGTAGAGAAATTTGTTTATCATAACCTTGAGGATTGATTACAAAACCAGATCAAAACAAAAACATTGCCGCGGCACCGAAAAAGGTTCCACCGCTGCTTGATATTAACATTGTTTACGACAAACAAATTCATCCCAAACGGTAACGACGACTACGGGGAAGCAATGCATCAATATGGTGGAAAATAAAAAAAAAACAACCGCCACAGATTCATTCGATCAGTGAAATAGGCGGGACAAACATGGGTTTTTTTTCTACTAACAGACAAACTAAATATGTTTTTTTGTTTTCGAGCTAAAAATATTCTTTAATGTGCAATATATCGGTAGAGGAAAAATAAATATACCATTTCGAAGGTTAGAACTGTCAGGGTTAAGCCATAAGTTGCCGTTTTGTCCCCGTTTTTATCGATGAGCTCACATTTAAAGCGTGAAATTTTCTCCCATCCACCAAAAACAAGCATTTTTGCAGTGCAAAATTGTTCACCTTCCATCGCTAGAAGAATTTTCTTCCAGGCCAAGCTTGTTTTGTTTGTCCACCAGTCCACCCGGATGATGTGACAAGCAATTTGCTGTTTGCCGATCCGTCACATTTGCCAACCACGGGCCATGGGTAAAGGGGTTTAAAGTGGAATTTATTTGCTCGTAAAATTAAGGTAATTATTATACATAAACCATTTCGCGAAGGTGGGCCCAATGTTTTCCTCCTTCCTATCCGACAGCGACAGTTTTATTCCCTCGCCTCCCCCCCCCCCCCCCGCGGCTGCCAATATGGCTTTTGCAATTGTGCCTCGTGTTGCTCTTACACGATGGAAATGGGTCGATAGAGGTGTCCATGAAACAGAAAAAATATAACAAAAAAACCAAAAAAAAAGATAAGAGAAAAAAAAGAACATTGACGCTCCCAATTGCGTTTTACCAATTTTGTTTAAGCAATAGCCGAAAAGGGTTGAGAGAAAGAAAGCAACAAAAAAAAACAAACAACAATGGCGGCACTCGCACGCCACATAAAGGAGAAAAAAAATGGTGGAAGCACTAATAAAATGGCGCGGGAATACAATTCCCTCAATTTTTTTTTTTGGGGAGCGATGCACAACCACACGCATTGGGTGTTGGTAAAGTAACGAAGAGAAAACATGAACAACGTACAAAATTCCGCGTGTCCTTGCACCATTTTTGCTTGCACATGAATGCATCTCGCTTTCAAGGTTTTTTTGTTGGAGGGAAAGGCGGGAAGGAAAGGTGAAAAAAGGCAAGAATGGAAACAAAAATCCAAACCAACTCTTTGACCATCCAACCAACTCCCGAAACCACCCACCGAAAGGAGTTGTGAGAGTGAAGCAGTGTACAAGTGCAACTTGGCCGAGGTTTTAAATTTAATGTCTGTTTCGAATGGATTTTGCGTATTATTTTTGGGTTTATACGTGTGGCACCGGCCCAATGATGTTGGGCCGTTGGTCGTTTTTCTGTTTGCCGTTTTTTTTTCTATCTGAAGCACACCTTTTTTTCTGGTTTTTGGAGCACCCGTGGGGGTGTTTGAGTACGGATTTGTTTTCTTTTGTTGCATGCATTGGTTCAGAATTAAATGAAAACTATCCCCCGCCCCCGCGCACTAAACGCGGCACTGCCTTCCTGTCGGGCAGTTGGAAATTTCAAACACTAACGTAAAGGACGAGCGAAATGAAATGTGTTCGTCGCTTTTTCCACAATGTGGATGAAAATTAAAATGTGCATGAAATTTATTAAAATAAAAAGCTACAAATTGGCAATGCATTAAAGCGGGAACGAGACGTTTTATATTGTTTTATTGTATCAGTATCTTCAAATTTTGGAGTTTTATATTTAAGATGATCTTTTATCTCAGTAATAAGAAGATATACATGTAAGATTGGTTGTGCGTCAACAGACTACAGGCAACTGGGTACGAAGGAGGCAATGGCGAGTCTGCAGGGAAAAAGCGAAACAAAACAGCCTGAGGTCGATATATCCTCAACAGATCGTTATCAGAATGCTGTGCAGGATGAACCTGAATTTTCAACGGAAATGGACGTAAAAGTATAATCCCACTTCAGACACCAAATTTTGCGATCGAACAGTTGAAAAATAAGCATCAATCTTACATACAATTCCAAATGATTAAAGAAAGCTTAGCATGAAAACCAAGATAAATATAACCTTAGACAACGATGTTTCGAAAGCCACAAAGCAATTCTGATGTGATAAGTGTGGCATCAAGAAATTCAGATATCATCCATACCAGGCAAGAAGGTGATCGACAGGTGGAAGTGCTACTTCGACAGGCACCTGAACGGAGCAGATGCAGGAGAGACCGAACCAGGCGCGGGAAGCAGAGGAGAACAGTATTGCGACAGCCAGCAGGATGACGAAGTGCCCCCGCCATCCTTGAACGAAGTCATCAGTGCCATCAAACAGCTGAAACGTAACAAGTCAGCTGGCAGCGATGGGCTGGTGGCAGAGTTGTTCAAGATGGGCCCGGAGAGGCTTGCCGCGCTTATGCATCGGCTGATCGTAAGGATTTGGGATCAGGAAGAACTACCGGACGAGTGGAAGCTGGGTGTCATACACCCAGTGTACAAAAAGGGCGACAGACTGGACTGTGCTAACTTCCGAGCCATCACAGTCCTGAATGCTGCCTACAAGATCCTGTCCCGAATACTCTTCTGCAGACTTGCGCCCCTTGCCACAGATTTCGTCGGAAGCTACCAAGCTGGATTTGTTGGAGGCAAATCGACCACCGACCAAATCTTTACTCTACGGCAGATCCTCCAGAAGTGCCGAGAGCATCAGATCCCCACGCACCACCTGTTCATTGACTTTAAGGCGGCCTACGATACCATAGATCGGACCGAACTATGGAACACCATGCAGCAGTACGGATTCCCTGGGAAGCTGGTACGGCTGTTGAAGGCCACGATGGATGGGGTGCAGTGCAAGGTGAGAGTATCGAACATGCTGTCGGAATCGTTCGAATCTCACCGGGGTCTGAGGCAAGGGGACGGACTCTCCTGTTTGCTGTTTAACATCGCTCTGGAAGGTGTCATGCGAAGCGCGGGCTTCGACATCCGGGGCACGATTTTCACCCGTTCTCTCCAATTTCTCGGCTTCGCGGATGACATCGACATCATCGGACGGACATCTGCGGCGGTGTGCGACGCGTACACCCGACTGAAACGCGAGGCCGACAGAATTGGATTGAGGATCAATGCGACGAAGACAAAGTACCTGCTTGCCGGAGGCTCTGACCGTGATAGAGCCCGACTCGGGAGCAGAGTATCAGTTGACGGNGAAGGATACGATGGCTGGGGCACGTGATGAGGATGCCGGACTCATGCCCCACCAGGAAGGTGCTCGTCAGCGATCCGTTCGGCACGAGGCGGAGAGGAGCACAGCGAGCTCGTTGGCTGTATCAGGTGGAGTCAACTGCAGCCCTGGACCGAGTTTCCTGGAAACGGATTGGCGACCAGGCCATGTCTACGCGACGTGCTCGACCGTAAGCAGGCCAGATATGATGATGATGACCAGGCAAGAACTTAACCAAATATTTGATAAAGTATTTCCACTTCCTAAGTATATCCAGATTTGGAAAAAGTACTCCAGAAATAGAGATCCTCAAATTACTAAAGAAGTATTGAGGTTTGTCAGGTTACTATGTCTAGAATTTGAAGAAAAAAAAACATTGACAGAAAACCTAATCAAAGTCTAAAGATATCATCACATTGAAACTAAAACATCAATCTGGCACTCAGAGATCAAGACGCAGCATAAAGTGCCGGTAAGTCTCTGCATATGGCATAAGGAACTAAGGAGGATTCAGACATTGAAGGATACAAAGGATTAGAAGAGTCATTTAAAGTGGGACGCCGAATATCTGGACGTTGGATTATCCGTGTAATTCGGAAATGATAATTCCTAAAGCGATTTGAAAAACATAACCTCAAAATCGATGTCAGCTTCAATGAAAGATGTCCTTTAGGCGAAAATTACTGGGGTTTTCCAGTTTTAGTAGCATTGTTCAAGTAAATCTGATTGATTTATTCCACCCTTCTAGCAACGTGGAACCCCAGATTTTGGCAGAAAAATAGATACAAAAGAACAATTTCAAATACATATATCGTAGCGTAACTATTGTTCACCAAGCAGCTTTATCAGGTAACTTATCAAACGAGACATTTTAATTGGGCCCACTTTTCCTGGATTGCTTTTAATTTTGTAATTAAAATTAAGACGAATTTTGTTTAGGAATAAACAATCCATTATTGGTTGAATTCCATTTTGGTTGGGCGTTTCCCGATACCCGATGGTGGATAGAACCTGGACCTGGTCTTCCCAAAATCCATTAGGTATGGTTCATCTTATCTTGCCTGTTAAAAGTGCGCCCCAAACAGCGTACCTGCCCCAAACGGTTAGGTTTTGTTATCGATCGGCTCGATCTAAAATGGTCTGTAAATTTGGGTAAAATACGATCGTTATCGGAACGTAGCTACGGCCCGTGATGTCTTCCTCGGTTCGCGGTTGTGAAACGGAGATAAAGCAAAACCAATGGATTGGGTGGAGCTGCACTATTTAATTAGACAAACTGGAGTCTGGAAGATTTTTTCCCCTGAGCGCACGCCACTCGCGCGGTCTCACAGGTACGGATTTAATTTATGCGCGTATATTGCTTGCGAATGATTCGTAGCGTTGCCGTTTCTTCTTGTTAGACCTTTAAGCGATCGTTTTTTGAGGCTAGCCTCATGATAAATGGACAGCGAATGTAGGCTGATTTTGGTCATAATATTTTTAACATACAAGTCGCACCATTTGCTAGTTGTTCGGCAATGGAGATGTTGGGGTTTTGAGTTTTTTTTCTCTCGAATTCTAAAATTCTAATCCTGGAACGGGGGCGGACCGTTTCTAGTTTTTTTTTCCTTTTTTATTAGCTGATTATCGCCGAGTAATGAAAGAATTAAGGAGAAATATATAAAAGATTCCCAACATAAATTAAAACTCACGCATTGAAGTCACTTTTAATAGGATTAAAATCAATTTCTCATATTCCGCTCTGGCGTTAGTTTCTCGAATTTAATTTTTATTTTTAATTCTACGCCCAAGATATATAAATATAAGGTACTAAAATACACTAAAGATTACCAACAATCGATAGCAAAACCAATCAAATAAATAAAACTTTTCTTCCAAACTGTTTCTCTTGTTTTTTTTTGTTAAACCATCTCGGTGCGATAAAAATGTACAATTTACGATGGCATCTGTGGGCCATGGAAATTATGCGTTCGGGTTTTCGTTAGATCCGTACCAAAAAAAGAAAAAAACGTCGATCGCTTTGTTTGCTGCCGCGTTTCTTCGGCTGCTTATTGCGCTTAGTTTCTTAGCACTTTCTTACACCTCATCACACATTATCCCTCCAAAAAAAAAAGGTTACCGACCCCTGTGCGATACAATTAATTGTACAATCAAATCATCAAAACTATGCCCACCCGATCAAAACCGATCAGCGGTCCTATTGGTGTGTATGGCCCTCTTTGATATAGTTATTCGTGGACCAATGTTTATGCGTCGCGTAGTGAAATATGGTAAAGTGGTACGCAAGTGAGAAAAATGGTTTTCTACCGGCGTCGTTAGGAAGCCAATCGGTTTTTCTTTAATTCTCGACCGGTGCGGGTAGGGTGACGGGGGTTTACGTATGTTTTGTGAACGACTTCTGGTACGATAATTGCCCAAAGCAAAGGAAGTAAGCCGACAGAGTCTCAACTCGTCCGACAAAGCGCCAGCTGGAGCCAATCTGATCGTTCGTTCGTTTTGTTTTTAATAAGTAAGTTGAAATGCAACTTTCTTTGCACTGTGCATCGCAGGTGCCAAGAGAGAAATTAAGCGTTATTTGTTACTTTCAGCTAATTGATGATTAATTTAATATGTTAAAAGGATCTTTTCTTTAAAATGATTAAAATAAATATCACATTTGAAATTAAAAAAATTAAATTTTGTTCGTTACAGTGCGTAGCAGTCTGCACATTTGTTTCATGTCATAAGAAATAAATCTTTTGAAAGAAAAGCTTATAGGTTTTAAACTATAATCTGCAATCTTCATATCAATTTCTAATAATTTTAAATGTTACTGAGGTCATGAGATAATGACGAGCTCTATCTATCTTCAATGAATACCGTATACCGATTTAGATACGCCAGGTTTCGATGTGTAGATTAGTGATGGGCTGGTCGTCTCGAACCTACTGGGGCGGAGCCATCCATAAGTGATCCGAACCGGTTCGGGTCGACCCGTAGATACAAGGAGGTTCAGTAGGTGCAGCGATTTCGGTAGGTGCAAGGTAGGTACCATAAGCAACTCCGACCCGTGGGTTCGACGAGTTCGGATTGAACTCGGGTCAAAGTAGGTTCAGTAGGTGCAAGCTACCAAAAGTGAATCCGATCCATGGGTTCGACGAGTTCGGCTTAAACTCGGGTCAGTAGGTTCAGTAGGTGCAAGATACTATAAGTGAATCCGCCCCATGGGTCCGACGAGTTCGGGTTAAACTCGGGTCAAAGAAGGTTCAGTAGGTGCAAGCTACCATAAGTGAATCCGATCCATGGGTTCGACAAGTTCGGGTTAAACTCGGGCCGAAGTAGGTTCAGTAGGTTCAGTAGGTGCACGCTATCATAAGTGAATCCGACCCATGGTTTCGACGAGTTCGGGTTAAATTTGGGTCAAAGTAGGTTCAGTAGGTGCAAGCTACCATAAGTGAATCCGACCCTTGGGTTCGACGAGTTCGGCTTAAACTCGGGTCAAAGTAGGTTCAGTAGGTGCAAGCTACCATAAGTGAATCCGATCCATGGGTTCGACAAGTTCGGGTTAAACTCGGGCCGAAGTAGGTTCAGTAGGTTCAGTAGGTGCACGCTACCATAAGTGAATCCGATCCATGGGTTCGACGAGTTCGGGTTAAATTCGGGTCAAAGTAGGTTCAGTAGGTGCAAGCTAGCATAAGTGAATCCGACCCATGGGTTCGACGAGTTCGGGTTAAACTCGGGTCAAAGTAGGTTCAGTAGGTGCAAGCTACCATAAGTGAATCCGACCCTTGCGTTCGACGAGTTCGGCTTAAACTCGGGTCAAAGTAGGTTCAGTAGGTTCAGTAGGTGCAAGCTACCATAAGTGAATCCGACCCATGGGTTCGACGAGTTCTGGTTGAACTCGGGCCGAAGTAGGTTCAGTAGGTTCAGTAGGTGCAAGGTATATATAATCGACTCCGATCCTTTGGAGCAGCAAGTTCGGATCGGAACTACTGAACCTACTTATATTTACCCACCCACGCGTCG
Organism: Anopheles vaneedeni; assembly: GCA_016170025.1. Lineage (NCBI taxonomy): Eukaryota > Metazoa > Arthropoda > Insecta > Diptera > Culicidae > Anopheles > Anopheles vaneedeni. The sequence continues at coordinate 12,428,233 of CM028117.1, forward strand.
GAGTTGATTCAGATTGTGCTGTTCCCGACTCCGGATCGAGCCATGAAATGAATCCTATGACCCATCACTAGTGTAAATGGGAAAAGTATAGAAGTAGTTATATTACGCACTGTAATAATAAATTGAGCATGAACATGGCTGAAACAACTGGAGATGGTCGATCACAGAATGTATAAAAATATTGTTTTTAATCTTTTTTATATTCTCCGTTAATTTCTTGTGGATAATTGAAGTAACTACTTAAGAACAATGTTTAATAAATAGATAAAAAAAAAGTACTACAACGCAACTTCATTAAACCATGAATAGAAATAAAATTCCTCTATGCTGATCGATCCTACAAGAGAGGAAAAAAATCTAAATCAATACATAACACGTTGAAATGCGTCACAAGAGCAGCTGTCCAATTCAGCACACACACAAACATGCGCGCGTATTGCGTCTAGCAAAGCATCACCTTGGAATTTGAGCCAAAACGCGCGTGGGCGTCCCAAAAGTGGTTTTTTCGGACGCATTTAATTCGTGTCGCGGCATCGGTTTCGTTCCTTATTTGTGCTTATTCGCAAAACCAACGCGCAAACGGGTCGTAAAGCACCTTAACGCTGGTGTGAATTTGAACACGGCCTTAAGGGGTTGGTTTTTTTTCTTCCTCTCATTCTCTACATGTTTTAATACCATATTTCCGATCAAGCATCGCCCCTAATGGGGAGGATGGTTTTGAATATTTCGAAGAGCTCCGCAAGCTCAACATTTTTAAATAGAACTCCCCACACACACAGACATACGTATGATGGACACAATATGCAGAATATAGATATATACACACCATAACTTTATGCTTTTGATGTTTGTTTCATGCATGCTACAGATCGCCTAAAGAGGTGCGTTAATGTGTATCCATGCGGCGATTGAAGCGAACGACAAAAATGCCTCTTTTTTTTTTTGCTTTTGGCGAGTCATTTACGGTTGGCATTGGGAGCTGTGAAGTGGCGGTGTGAGCTGCATGACTGGACTGGCCGATCGTGTGATGCGAATCAAATCAAATGCTTTCAGGTTCTCGCGCGAATCTTCCCACCGATTTGACCGATGACGAAGTTGAAGATATCGAGACGATCAAGAAACGAGAGAACGAGAGGGCGGGGGAAACAAAACAAAACTGAAATCTTAAAATGCTTCAAATCAAATTTGATTAGATCCGTCCTCAGTGGCCACCCGACCGATCGATTGAGTGATCGATTCCCAGCGTGTCTGCTGCAATCATTTTCCCTTTTCGTTTCTTTTTTTTTTTTGAAGAATTCTTTCCCGACTCCCGAGGGTGAGTCTTACATTTTCATCTCACAACTTCGCTCTGCATCACCATACATATATATATTCTGCGGTAATGAATTCATTACCGAAGACATTCAGCATTGAGCGAAGGAATTTTAATTAGATTTTTGCTGCTGCCCTTTTTGGTAGATTTGAAGCCGCTTTTTGTCGGCCTCGGTAAAAAAAAATAAAGCACCCCGGGTACTCCGGGAATGTTTGTACCCCCAACGCCCCCCCCCCCCCCCCCACACACACGAAAACATTGTTGAAAATGGCTTTTTCGTGTATTTTGAAAAAAAAAAATTGCACCAAGCTTGGGCAGTTATATTTCCGTTGAGTTTTTCACCTGCGCACAGTGAACAGTACAGACAAAACCCTTTTTTTTGTGGACACGTGCAGGCTATCACGATGAATGGTACAGCGTGGGGAGATTTTTTTTATTCACGCATGAATAACATGTCTTTGACGCGTTGACTGAGCTTTGCCATTTAGTGTTCCTTTTTTTTTTTTAAAAAAAAAAAGCTTGTTTTGGTTCCACCTGGATGTGGTTCTTATGGATTTGACTTTTCCCTGTTTTTTCCAATGGGGTTGATGTTTTTATTTTTTTGCATCTGACCCGCTCGTACGATGGACAAAGGTGTTGAGATATTCATCCACTGCAACAAACCATGCATGAAATCCCTTATCTTGAGGGACACTCAATAGTGGTTTGGCCCCCCTTCTGCCCGACTTGGTAATGTGTTCTAGCGATTTTACATCCTCTTTTTTTAACGCCACCCGAGTGTGTGCATTTGCTCGGCAGAAAGTTCCGAGTGTGTAAAAATGGTTGAGTGCAGGGATTAAAATGTACTCGTTTTACCATTTCAATGTATAAAATGAATTAAATGGAATTTTAGAATGAAAAGCGCAGTACAATTTATCTGCAGTTTGCCGGGTGTTATACATTGAGTAGAGGAGAAATATATTAAAAAAAAAATATCTGACATTCAAAAAAGCAGCTTATTATGAAGTAATCTAGTTCATTAAGATGTAAATGTTTTTGGAAACAAATATTTCAAAGAATTCTAGTAGCGAGAAGTGTCAAATAGCTCTTTTTGAAGAGAAGAGAGCAAAACATAGAATAGGTGAGGCTTCAGAATAGCTTCGAACTCTCAACCCTCAAGAGTCTTCAGTTCTCAGTATAATCTTTGCTAACTTATGTTTCATTTTTGTTGTGTTTTTATAAAATATTGAGACAAATTACTTCAAAAATATGTTTAACAAACCAATAACTTGATTGAATTCCTTTTACTTTTTAATGCTTAGACTTAGAGTTGGACAGAGGCCTCTTTTTGGAATGAGTCCGCTTTTCTCAACAAGTCTTCGGAGTATCAGCGAATTTCCTTAAATCGCAAGTTGCTCTCAACAAGAAGAGTCTTACAACCGCGGATTCCACGCAGGACTATAGAAAATGATTCCAAATTGTGGAATCCGACGACGTAGTCATATACCTTGGAGTCGACTATGTCCTAGGCGTTGAGGATGTGCGTCAAATACTAAATGATTAAACCCAGATTTAGACATTATTCGAATGAACGCATTCAGATATGACTCCAGAGATCTCCAAAGAACCAAGGATTCAAGGATATTTGAGGAGTAATCAGCAGTACTTTCTGAAGGATCCTTTTTGGTCAATGCCTAGAAGACCACAAAGACCACAAAGGCAGAAATGGTCAAATAACAAGTATCATGAAAAAAGAATTCAATTTTTATATAAACTATTTAAATGTATTTGAATTCAAAAAAAATGTACGTAAACTGTATCTTTTACAAATAAATGTTCCACTTTTCGCGCGTTACCCTGGAGAGCTTTATTTGCCCACAAAAATACTATGAATTTCCCAAGTTTTCATTCCATTTAAACGCTCCTGGCCACCCAAAAAATGCTCCTACTTAGGCGCACCACAATCAAGCTTAAATTGAAACCAAACAAACGCCAGCAAAAGCGAAGCAAATAAATATTTCGTTATTATTTTTCATCCATCCATCGGTACGGGTCTTCGATTTGGGATGATTTTTTGTTGCTGTTGCTTTCTTATATTTTACCAACCATTTTTGAGAGCCACCCGTTTGAACCCGGCAATCGAAACATCACCGTTTCCGGTCGTCTTTCGTGCTGCTTTCCATTTCAATTCCTCCCTCCCCCCCTCCCTCCCCAAGCCCCCACCAACCCTCCGGTAGGGGGAGAGAAAAATATGCCCACAACTTTTCCTTCTGTCATTTTTCATTCATCATTCCACACCCATTGGTGACGTACCGTGTGTTTTCTGTTTTTGTTTCCCATTTCACCTACTCACCTATCCCCCCGTTGCCACGCTTTCTGTGTGTGTGTTTTTTCTTTTTCCCCAGGCAAACCGCAATCGACCGATGGACGATTCTTGGGATGCCTTCGGTCCCAAAACGGAAGAAGAATTAATCCATTAAGGGACCGGAAGCAGCACGGTGCTGACAGCAGTGAAAATCCATCCCCACTCATTCGGTGCTGGGAAGGTTCTTTTTTTTGAAGGGGTGAAAGGGGGGGCGGGAAGAGTGATTGGAGGTGAAGGAAACAGTAAATAGGAAAGGAACAGTAACCGGGGCATTTTATTCGAGATCTCCTTCCGTGCTGTACGAAATATGCAATGCGCCACCCTGCATGTCCACATGTTGACTGTTACACCTTTTCCCAACCGTCCGCCAAAAAAACCCGCACGCGCCCACCCACACAAAACATTCAGGCAGGAAAAACTTGTTTTCCTTGGACATTATTAAATTAAATATTCATTAATCAACAATTACGACGAATGATAAATTATTTGCTTTCGGACAACCGATGCATAGATGGTGCGCCCGGAATGTCCGAGGGATTTTTCGAATCCTTTTTTTGTGTGTGTGTTCCTTTCCTTTTTTTCCGGGTTCTACTCGCACCACTTCTAAGGGTTGGCTGTCCTTTTTCGCTGCTCTTCCCCAGTCCTTTTTGGCTCAAAACGCTACCCAAATAATGCGTGCAATACACCAAAAAGGCGGTTCCGTACACCGTACCGTGCGGTCTGATGATGGAATTCACGTTGACTTTCACTCTCAAACGCAACCGGCTGGCATTCGGTGAGTTTGCCGCGCTCGACCGGAATGTCAGAACCATGGCAGTTACGGAATTGCACCCGTTCCGTCACGTCGAAACGAAACCGGAGCGGTTCCATAAATAACTTCTGTTGCTTTTTTTCTGTGACGTCTAATGGAACAAATTAAGTTAATTCGTCATTTATCACATTTAATCCAGCTGTTTCTGATAAACCACCACCATTTCCATTTGTTTGACATGATTCCCCCGAGTAGTTGGGTTCGGTGTGGGGCGGGGGGTTACGTACAATTAAAGGAAGTACGTACACAGTCATGTGAGTGATGTGGAAATTGAGAGACAGAAAAAAATACATAAATATTCATTATACGACGCACCTGCAGTACCTTGGAATAAACCTTTTTCTGCACAGATTGCCCATGAAGATTTGTGGGAGAATTGTGAATACTTGTGAGAATTGTGAGAATTGTAAGCAGCAACGGAATATATACATTTGATTTAAAACTCAGTTTCTCAGAATCTTAGTTTGGCAAAACTTGGATAAAATATCGAAGACTTCATAGGTCTTCCACTCAGAGATGCGAACCTGAGGAACTCAACTTTTGGAGATATTTTAAATGTTACATCGTTTGAATCAAACCCGATAATTGTGTCTTTGCGTTCGCGAGCATATATGTATGTATCAATGAATTTCTAAAGGAATTTTCAAGAATAGAACTTAAATTTAATTTCTACAGTAACAATAACTATAGCTGCAGATACCCGTCAAACAATTATTTTTGACTCCCAAAACAGGACATTCATTACAATCGCTGCAATCAGAACTGTAGTAGTTCAGGATCGCCTATTAAAGAACATAACTTTCTCTGAACATAGTTTAGAATAAGGTTCAAGTGATCTTAAATTTTGATTCACCATCATGAAACTCCCAAGTTCTGAGCTAAAATACTGATCTGCTGGAAGTCTTCTAGCACGTCTTCTAGGACTTTCTCCAGGAAGTCTTCTAGGAAGTCTTCTAGGACTCTCTCTAGGAAGTCTGCTAGGATACTGATCTGCTCTTCTCTCTGGAAGTCTTCTACGACTTCCTGTGGGAAGTCTTCTAGGACGTCTTCTAGGACTTTCTCCAGGAAGTCTTTTAGGAAGTCTTCTAGGACTCTCTCTAGGAAGTCTGCTAGGATACTGATCTGCTCTTCTCTCTGGAAGTCTTCTACGACTTCCTGTGGGAAGTCTTCTACGACTTCCTGTGGGAAATCTTCTAGAACGTCTTCTAGGACTTCCTGTAGGAAGTCTTCTAGGACGTCTTCTAGGACTTTCTCCAGGAAGTCTTCTAGGAAGTCTTCTAGGACTTTCTCCAGGAAGTCTTTTAGGAAGTCTTCTAGGACTCTCTCTAGGAAGTCTGCTAGGATTCTGATCTGCTCTTCTCTCTGGAAGTCTTCTAGGACTTCCTGTAGGAAGTCTTCTAGGACGTCTTCTAGGACTTTCTCCAGGAAGTCTTCTAGGAAGTCTTCTAGGACTCTCTTTAGTAAGTCTGCTAGGATACTGATCTGCTCTTCTCTCTGGAAGTCTCCTAGGACTTCCTGTAGGAAGCCTTCTAGGACTTTCTCCAGGAAGTCTTCTAGGAAGTCTTCTAGGACTCTCTTTAGGAAGTCTTCTAGGAAGTCTTCTAGGACTCTCTCTAGGAAGTCATCTATGACTAGGAGAAATTGTAAAAATAGGACACGGATTTGTAATTAACGTATCTTAAAGAATTGTGACAGATTATTGAATATCAATGCAGGAATGCTGTTGGAGGTGAAATAGTAGAACAAATCAATTCTTCTCTTTGTACTCAAGTTTAGATGTTCTGAATTTCCAACATTTCTAACCAAGAATGCAAACTTTTTTCTCCTCAAGCACAACAGCTTCGTGTATCCTTCCCATCGTTAAGGATATAGTTCTCTTGTCTAAACTCGCTAGAAAGCTTTTCCACAAAATACCACACAAGAATAATCATAAGTCACCGGACCGAACGAACGAACGATCCCGACTGCTTCACGGTCATTAAAGTGTAAAGTGATCCTGATGAAGTCGGATGCACGGGTCCGGTTAGTGGTATCGTATCCACCTGGCTCGGACCATATACAGCAGGCGCTCCTTCCCACAACGCCGGACGTAGCCGAAGAAGTCGCCGTGCGTCGTTTGTGATTGTGTGGCGTGATAATGGTCGAGTACGGTTGTACGCACCCTCTGCCCTACGAAGCACATTGCTACCGTCCGAAATGATGAATATGGCGATAGTCTTCCTCGGTGCGGTTCGGCGTTGACCATCATCAGCAAAACCGCCCAACACTCGGCCGTGTGTGCAACTGGAGGCTTGGCCCTTGGTACGGGACGTCCCGAAACAAAAACAAAGCGAGTGAGCAGAGAGAAGAAGAAAAAAAATGTCCGTCCAACCGGTGTCAGCGCTCGGTCAGCCGAGTAAGTTCATAAATAATTGAACTCGTCTGAACTCAGGGCCGCGATCTCACACCCCGGGAGAACCGGAGCACTGAAGTAGCAGCGTAGCGCCCAACCGGTGTTTGCTGGAAACACTAAACCATCGTTCATATAAACTCATATTTCTGTCCCCCCCCTCCATGTACACTTGACTCCCACGATGCCCACATCACTCCATCAACGGTGCAGCCAGGAAGAAGGTCAGCAAGGCCAAACCATCCTTTCGGACGTTTTAACGGCATCACCGTGCAGAGAGGTCCTACATTTCATATGCGTTCGGTGTTGCGGAAAAAATAATGTTTTCGGTTAATTATTTCCCTTCCCTCCCTGTCTCTCTCTCACACACAAACCCTACCCCCCGTTTCCCCTCCCTACCCCGGTTCGAGTACGGTTGACTTGCTTGGGTTCGTACGGTGACACCGTACCGGCATTTCTGACGCAGCGTGTGTGCGCGCTTTTGCGGTGACTTTGCTGATAGGCTTCCGAAAACCGATGGATGAATGTCGACTGTTGGCATTACGGGAAAAACGCGAACCTACGAACCGGAAAAAGCGCAAACGGGTGAAATGCTCGTACACCTGATATGAGCCACACCATAAATCATAATTCTTGTTTTAGATTGGGATTTTCACAATTTTTGCCCCTTTTTTTGAAGGGACCGGGGAGGTAATGGAGGAGGGGAAGTAGGGGGAAGTCACAACCCATACTTCACCCCTGTTTGTCTCTATCCAACCATTTTTATTTAGCCACATATCACGCGACAGATTGTGAGAGAGAGAGATCCCCATCGTTAAACAGGGGATAGATGCGTTAGGAAGAATGCGTTTGCCTGTGTTGACATCCCTTCCATTAAGTCACAAACATGCGACACATCAGACATTCTAGTTTTGTTTTACGTGGATTCCTTCACAAATGTGGTTTAAGTTTAATAGAAGAACAAACTGGGAAGGTAAAAAAAAACACATTCCTTACATATGCAATACAAGTTGAAAGGTATCACCCTCAACTATGGCCGAAACAGGTCGAGATTGGCTAATTTTTTACGACGGACAAATCGCATTCCACCAGCATGGTTGGGCCGGAAAAATTGAGAAATCGATAATAGAACAGCAGACGGTACGGTAAAGGTGTGGTCATGCTAAAAAATAAGAAAAAACAACACGGACAAATCGTTGAGGCACTAGGCATCGGTGACTTTCGTGGCCCATTCGTTTCGGCTCTGACAGGCACAAGTCAGCGCGCTGGTTCACAGATAAGATCACCTCGGTACACCCGGTGGTTCCCTTTTGTTAGTTTGTAAAAGTTTTTTTTTTACAATCCCAAAGACTGACAGAAAAACCAGGGCTACAACAAAAAAAAACACATACACCCAACAACGGTAGGGTCGAACACTATGGCCCAAAAAACACCCGGGCCTGCCTTTGAACGCCGGAAGGTATGAGCGAAATCTAATTTTCACTCCCGTGCAGAACGTGCTGAAAATTATTTATTCTTCGAATGATAGCTATTTACCCAGCTGCAAGGCAATTTTCGGCAACAGCTCACCGTGCCCTTGTTACGTCCAGTGTGGCCTCTTCCGGTACAGCTGCCTGGAAGCTGCTGGCAACACTGGCACCCTGGTCCCTGGGTACGTGGATGCATGTGTTATGCTTATGCATGTTTGTGTGTACATGTTTGAAGTTCTTCGCCTTTTTTTTTGTTGCTCTGTATTTGTTGCCTCTCGTTGAAGTCCCCGATAGAGGGCTAGCAGGAAAGACCGTTTGGGGGGAGGAGGGGGGATGCTTAACCAGTGCTCGAGACAACAAGGCATACGCGCTGAAGCGATCAGCGACCAAAAAACCCTCTGAGCTTTGGAAGCTCCCATGCCCTCATGAAGACAAGTTAGAGGGAGGGGAAGGTAGAACTAACATGGTGACGAAACGGGACGGAAATCCTCGCTTGAGAGGTGGTTAGAGTCCTACACACACACACACACACACACACATATATGCACACATCGACAAAATGCCTGTGGTTCGACTCGCAGCAACTCGGTACCCTTTTTCGCACCAAAAGGCATTGTCAGGATCTTCGATATGTGTCTCTTCGGCTTTTCTCCACATGCATGTTTCCATGTGTCCGCCTGTGTGTGTGTGTATGCGTGTGATTGCTGGCTGCGATTGAGCTGCAAACGTAAAACCATCGCACCCGTTTTTTTCCGGGGGTGTCCCGGCAAGTCGTGCGGCATATGGAAAATATCCGGTCCAGGCGTAAGCGTCTCGGCATGTTTGAGACCAGGTCGAAACCGGGAGCACCGAATGGATTGACAAGTTTTGGTGGAACGCAGCATGAATTTCAAATCACACAATACTTTGATGCCCAACTATGTGGAAGTTTTGATTTTTGGAGTTTTGACTTGAAAGATTTAGATATTGAATATTCCCGAGGTCCTCATCTTAGTGATTTAAGGATCTTCTTTATAAGACATTTCAGTATTTAGTATTACTAGTATTTAGTATTACCGGGGCGACCCGGTGGTGTATGTGATAAACGGCGCTGGTCCACACGGCAGGACCGGGTTCAAATCCTATCTGGACCGTCCCCCGGCAGCGAGGACTGACTATCCAGCTACGTGGTAAAATAAGTCTAGTAAGCCAAAAATGGCCGGCACGACCTCAGAGGTCGTTACGCCAAGAAGAAGAAGAAGAAGAAGAAGAAGAAGAAGAAGAAGAAGAAGAAGAAAAAGAAGAAGAAGAAGTATTACTAGACAATTTAAAGTTTAAGCTATAAAGTTTATAAAACTATTTTATAGCACATGACAATCACTTTATAGCAAGTAGTGACTCGACCGTCACAGCGACGCAAAGAGAATGCTTCATCCAAAGAGTCCTATTCCAGCCAAACTACTCGTATCGGACGCTAGCGGGCGTTGCTATAAAATCCGCCCGGTCCGCTGTCAAATCCCATACAAAATCTGCCGGCTGAGATCCGATAAGTGTAGTTTGAAAAGTGGCTTGCTTGAAATATTTCACAAAGCAATGAATTTCTTGATAAACATTGTTTTGATGGATTGTACAAGCTGATCAATTTTTGACGATATAAATAAAATAATTCTTGCTAGTACGGGTCTCCAAAGTAAATGTACACCAGTAAAGTCCATACCGAAGTATTTATCGTGATACATTTAGAAAAATAGTAGATTTGCAGTTCATCATCGATTGACAGCGGGCAGTCCGACGACGAACGGCCCGACTAGATCCAATGGTATGGGAATCGTGTTTGCAAACTTTTTTTATAGCAACGCCCGCTGTCGTCCGATACGTGTAGTTTGGATGGTATACGTCCTTTATAAGTCAATAAAGGAATTTAAATAGATAGCCGTTGATCGAATAAACAATAAATGAAAACAGGGCGCTTCAAACACCTTTACTAAACGTTACCGTAATAAAATAAAAATCTCACAACACATCACTTCCTTTTGTGCAACCTGAAAGATGGATGCATTAATTTGCTTTTCATTCATCAAACTTATCAATCAGCGTCATGCACGAGTGCGCGAGCTTGACTACGTGCTTTCCTAGCCTTTGGAAAGGAGCAATATAAGTGAATAAAAAAAAAAGAAAGAAACCACCTCCCCCAAAAGAAGCAAAGAGAAGCCCTGCACCGAAGCGCAAAGATACACTTGCAGCCTCAACCTCTCCTCCTATCAAACCGCTACATGCCCGAAACGTATGCAAATTAGTTCCTTCTTATCATCGATTGTGCGCTTTTTCACGAGCCCGTTGTGCCTGTATCGTTTTAGAATATTAAAACACATTTTCGTTTTGTATGTTCGGTAGGCCCAACAATCGGGCGATAAGCGAAGCACCAGTAACACCTCCACTTTCGGCACGCACGCGCGCACACCCTTCTTCTTCTCCCCCTCTTCGGCCCTCACGGTCCGATCACACGTGTCGCGGTATTTCGCGACAGCCGGGCAACAGGAACGGTTGTAGTCGAAATTTTAAATTTCTTCATCCTGCAAAAACCCGCCGTTCCGTTCCGGTTCGCGGCACTAATAGTTTGCCACCCACGTGTGGGCACACACGTGGGTACCGCGTACCCGGAGGCATTTCGAAGCCATGTTCTATCTCGGCTTTTGGTCGGTTTCCCGCGACGGTTCGTTTTTTTTCTTTTTCGGTGGCCGCACCCTTGGAAGGATGTCAATTTTCATAAAAGTGTTGAATCGGTACGCGCTTTTGCGGCTTTACCGTTGAAGTGCTATATGATGCGCGCCGCTTACCCCGCGGATTGCGAATTTCTCGCTGAAGCGCTTTGAGCGTTGGCTTGGTTTTGAAGTTTGGTACCGACGTCCGTATCGTTGCTAGCTAAGGGTTGTTTGATGTCTTTGCGTACACGTTCGAGGAAGTTTTATATTAAAATACACAAAAAAAAAAAAACAAGAAAACTGTTTCCTTGTGAGTAACTTGAATAAACAGCAAACGTGGGCAATATGTTACCTTACGATATTGCACTAATCACGCTGAACGAATTTCACTTATTTCAACGTTTCAGCCTTCTCGCTTTCTTCTCTGTACATCAGCTAACATCCATAACCGAAGACAAAACTTTCAATTAAATTGCTTCTCAAAAATATATTTTAATAAAAATCTTTCAAACATAAAAAATATATTATGAAAAATAAATCACAAAATGGAATAATGATTTAACTGAAATAAATGATTAAAAACAGATATTTATAGAAATAAAAAAAAGGAAGGAAATTTTTAATCATGCAAACAAAGGTTTTTTTTTAAATGTAGATAATGAAAATATTTGGCAACACTGCCAAACCAAAATAGGCTTTCACGTGAACTATTTCAAACTTGTTTTTGCTAGTTTTTTTGTAATCGATTTTGTCTAGTTAATTAAGTCAAGGTTAGAGTAAGTTAAGCTTTTCATTTACATGAAAAAAATAATTTTGAATTTATTAAAAACAGATATTTGGGGTGGCCCGGTGATGCGTGTGAAAAACGGGGCCCGTCCACACGGCAGGACTGGGATTCAAATCCCATCCGGACCTTCTCCCCGTAGTATGGACTGACTATCCTGCTACGTGGTAAAATAAGTCTTGATACGGCCAGGCCCTTCTAACCGAGCAAAAAAAAACAGATATTTATAAACATGAAAATTACGAAGGAAATTTTTTATCACCCAACAAAAGTTGTTTAAAATGTAGATAATTTGGCAACACTGTCAACCCAAAAAAGTCTTTCCCGTGAGCTAATTCAAACTTGTTTTTGCAAAAAAAAATTTGTATCGATTTTGTCTAGTTAATTAAGTCAAGGTTAAGCTTTTCATTAAATTAAGCTTTTTATTTACATGAAAATTTTAATTTTGATTTTATGCCAAATCAAACTATTTTTTAATTAAGAAAATCATAAGCTTTAAATAAATTATACTAAACACAAAGTTTTGAAGGTAATTTTATGTTTCTTTCCTTTTGCTAAAAGTTTAATTGCAACCCAACGTGTATTGGTGGGGCGCTCCAGTCATAATAAATCGTAAATATTTATATTCGACGTTAAATCAACTTAACTTTACAGCGTGTGCTGGTTTTTTTCTCTTTTCTTCTTGGTAGTGAAATTTGAAAACTCGCTTCTACACACACACACAGACACACTTCCAACTGTTGCTGTTTGCACCTTTAGCCCGCATAAGCACGAACGCAAGTGAGCAAATAGCTTGCAACTTTAAGTAAATTTCAAACATTTTCTTTGCAAATCCATTTTTTGGCGGTTTTTNACACACACAAACACACTTCCAACTGTTGCTGTTTGCACCTTTAGCCCGCATAAGCACGAACGCAAGTGAGCAAATAGCTTGCAACTTTAAGTAAATTTCAAACATTTTCTTTGCAAATCCATTTTTTGGCGGTTTTTGCAATTCAAACAGTAACCCGAGAGTCGTCGGGGGAAAATGATGCAAATAGAACAAAACAGCAACAACAACAAAAAAAATGGAAGTAGAAGGAAAGAATCACATACAAAACCTCGATTCCGTAGCATCAGACTCATTGCTTTTGCCGATTGCTTGCTGGGAACATCTTGCCACAACACGGAAAAACGTATACGCGCGTACAACTCTAGGCAAATCAAACAAAATTTCGCTGCACCAGTGTAGCTGGCAGATTTTGGGGCAGTGGGGGGGCATGGACCCGGGGCACAACTTCCGGAAACTTTGACACAAACCCCCGCCTACCTCCCTTTTTAGCCCGCGTCGCCTTCAGCAAACGATCCGGTTTTGCCGACCGGGCAAGTACACACTTCAAAAACGCCACGGAAAACTACTCAGCGGCCGACAGTGACAACACCGACTTTAATTTAGTTCCAAACTTAATTAATTAAGCAACTCTATGCATACATTATGATCACTCAAAAGTCTTCGTCTTGCGGCAGCCGACTCGCTGAAAACCCACCAAACCCCCCCCCCACCCCCACCCACGCTTTCTCTCTTTCTCCCTTCATCCCTTTCCGTTTTCTGCCCTCCAGCGATTCACGCACAAAACCCAACCACACGGGCACCCGGGAGGGGGGAAGGGGGGGGGGGGGGTGTTTTCCAGCGGCACGCGAACACTATGCGGTAGGCTTCCCGGTCATGCAAGGTTCGGTTCGCTGGGTAATAGCAAAACCAAACGAGACCGAGTGATGCTGCTGCTAATCTTTGCGCCTGTTTGTACATTTTACCCCTTTTCGGGGTAAAGTTGGTAGCATCGCCCTAATCGATCGGGAAGCATGGACGGGATTGGGACCACATTAATCACAAGCAAATGCTAGTTTTGCACCGAAGAAGGATAGTGTTTAGAGGAAGGGGCAATATGAGAAGAAAGGGGTAGGAAAATGGGAAAGCAAGTCTTATGGTAACCTAATTGGGATTAAATCCTTTTCCAGCTGTACTGTTTTCGGGAAGAGGTTACATATTATTTGCGTGTAGTAAATCAAACCATTTTCAAAGCGATCTGGCCCTGGGAACGCATGGATTTTGTGCCGGGGGGGGGGGGAAGAAAAAGGAAGCCTAATTAATAATTTTTCAGAATATTTCAATTTGTTTACCCACACTTGAAAGGCGCTTAATAGCCGGTAATGCACTATACTAAGAGTTTAAGGTGAGATTAAGTGATGAATTTTGAAAAATTTATTTTAATATCTTCCATAACGTTGTTGTTGCGTTTCGTTCATCTACGGGTTAAAATGTGTTATGACGAATCGCTCACAAATATATGGGAGACCATCCATAAACCTCCTGATTAGTGATGGGTAAATTCAACAAAAAAAAAGGGAATCGCTTCCGAATGACTCCATAAATGGGGTCTGTGATACCTTAAGTTAGAAAACTAAAATTTTTAGCCCGGATCTTTCAAAACATCGAGCAGAATCGAGCGGGAAATTGTTGACCGGTTAAATCATCATGCAAGGATTCCTCAAGGACCTAGCATTTTGACATAAAGAATTACATTAGGCTCCAGTTTTGTAGAACCGCGTTTTGAAGAAACAGGAATTACAGCTCCGAAATGTAGTTCGAAATATAGGCATAGCACAAGTAAAAAATTATATTATTTTTCATAAAAAGCTGAACATAATTAAACTTATGTAATTTCATTGTTGTTTTAAATCCTAATTCAATCAACATTCACCCGAATCAAATATGGCTTAACCTGTTTCAGACCTGCTAGAAAAATGCCTTGTTTTGACATTTGTCGAGCAGCTGATCGAAACAAACATTAGAAAAATTTTCTAATCTGAAATACGCAGGCTTATTTTGCTGAGCTGTTTGTATGGAAAACATGTAGCAAATAAGCCGCCAAACGTCAAAGTCCATATAAAAAACTAGTGGAAGGTATCATAGACCCCAATGTTGGAAGCGGCTCCGGAAGGTAGGTGCAATACTCCGAATTCGGAACCGTCCGGAGCCATCCGGAGCTGCTAGTCGTCAGCCGGAGCCGTCGGAACCGTCCGGAACCGTTCGGAGTCGTCTGGAGCCGTCGGGAGTCGTCCGGAGCCGTCCGGAACCGTCCGGAGCCGTCCGGAGTCGTCCGGAGCCGTCCGGAGCCGTCCGGAGCCGTCCGGAGCCGTCCGGAGCCATCCGGAGTCGTCCGGAGCCGTCCGGAACCGTCATGAGCCGTCCGGAGTCGTCCGGAGCCGTCCGGAGCCGTCCGGAGCCGTCGGAGTCGTCGAAGTCGTCGGAGCCGCCGGAGCCATCCGGAGCCGTCCGGAGTCGTCCGGAGCCGTCGGAACCGTCCTGAGCCGTTCGGAACCGTCCGGAGCCGCTAGTCGGCAGCCGGAGCCGTCGGAGCCGTCGGAACCGTCCGGAGCCGCTAGTCGGCAGCCGGAGTAATCGGAGCCGTCCGGGGCCGTCGGAGTCGTCGAAGTCGTCGGAGCCGCCGGAGCCGTCCGGAGCCGCTAGTCGGCAGTCGGAGCCGTCGAAGTCGTCGGAGCCGCCGGAGCCATCCGGAGCCGTCCGGAGTCGTCCGGAGCCGTCCGGAGCCTCTAGTCGGCAGTCGGAGCCGTCCGGAGCCGTCGGAGCCATCCGGAGCCGTCCGGAGCCATCCGGAGTCGTCCGGAGCCGTCGGAACCGTCCTGAGCCGTTCGGAACCGTCCGGAGCCGCTAGTCGGTAGCCGGAGCCGTCGGAGCCGTCGGAACCGTCCGGAGCCGCTAGTCGGCAGCCGGAGTCATCGGAGCCGTCCGGAGCCGCCGGAGCCGTCCGGAACCGCTAGTCGGCAGCCGGAGCCGTCCGGAACCGTCCGGAGCCGTCGAAGCCGTCCGGAACCGTCCGCAACCGTCCGAAGCCGTCGGAGCCGTTCGGAGCCGCTAGTCCGGACGGCTCCGGCTGACGACTAGCGGCTCCGAACGGCTTCAGGCGGAATCGTGGGATTAACCTAGCCGGAATCGGAGCCGGAGTTGCTATGCTCGGGGGCGTTTCGGAGCCGTGGGTGCAATTCCGAGAACCCATCACTACTCCGGATGGATTATAATATCCTTCGGAATTTTATAAAAAAAATTTGGTCTGTCAACCATACAAAAATCTTCAAGATACCCTGTTTCTGGCATGTGTCAATGTTAACAAACAATTTAATATAATAAAGAGAGAAAATTTGTTGAAAACATAATTAATTATAAATATTCTTAATCTCAGAAGAAATATTTACACTAAAAAAGCAAAAAATGGAAAATATTGTTCATAAGAACACAGAAGAAAATGACAGACGAGAAAAACAGTCAAAATAAACTTTAGCTGGATGTGCAGCATAAGGAAATAAAAAAACTTTTCAACAATAGTTGATTTTATTGCAAATAGAGCAAAATAAGAGTTTTTAAATACAATAGAAAATCGTCTTTTTCGTTTTGCGATACACAAACAAAAGGACGTAAAGTTCTTTCGTTTGGATCATAATTGGTGTTCCATTAAGCTTGCAGCTATGTTGATAGAGCAGTGAGGTGGCATCGTTAAATTGGTGTTTCGTCGAAAAACCCACCCGCTCCACTTGAATTGACAATGTCCCTGTCAACAGCACGGGTAATAAACTTTTGTCCTTGTGAGTTGAGGATCTTTCTATGTGATGGCTAAAGGTAAAATAATAATCTTAAGAGTGGATAATTTAACACAACGAAAATGAAGGAAAGTGTTGTATTGTAAACTGGACCCATTGGTCCTTTTGTATTGTGTTGGTTTACGTATTGCATGGTTGGCTTCTTTGAGTGAGCTTTGGATCTGCAAAGACTACGAGATGGTAAAGGCGTTTTGGGCTCGTGTTTGTCAAACATTTGCCAAAGAGATATTTATACACGTCTACTTGCAGATTTTTTTAGGCGGGGTGGAAAAATTAAGCTCCAAGGTAAACGTTCCGCGAGCCGCTCCTTACAACTTCGATGGGTAAGAAGGTAAAAATATGGATGGAGAAAAAAAAACGGTAAAAATACGACCGGATGTGGTGTGTCACGTGCGGCAGATTTTCGAACAAGCGACAGGCCCTTAATGCAGTCATTTTTCAACAAATTTCAGTCCGATGCCGATTCCGCGAAATCACGACCGTTTCGAGCAGGAGAAAAGCAAACGAAAGAAAAANTGGGGTCTATGATACCTTAAGTTAGAAAGCTAAAATTTTTAGCCCGGATCTGTCAAAACATCGAGCAGAATCGAGCGGGAAATTGTTGACAGGTAATATCATCATGCAAGGATTCCTCAAGGACCTAGCATTTTGACATAAAGAATTACATTAGGCTGCAGTTTTGTAGAACCGCGTTTTGACGAAACAGGAATTACAGCGTCGAAATGTAGTTCGAAATATAGGCATAGCACAAGTAAAAATTTGTATTATTTTTCATAAAAAGCTGAACATAATTAAACTCATGTAATTTCATTGTTGTTTTAAATCCAAATTCAATCAACATTCAGCCGAATCAAATATGGCCTAACCTGTTTCAGACCTGCTAGAAAAATGCCTTGTTTTGACATTTGTCGAGCAGCTGATCGAAACTAACATTAGAAAAATTTTCTAATCTGAAATACGCAGGCTTATTTTGCTGAGCTGTTTGTATGGAAAACATGCAGCAAATAAGCCGCCAAACGTCAAAGTCCATATAAAAAAACTAGTGGAAGGTATCATAGACCCCAATGTTGGAAGCGGCTCCGGAAGGTAGGTGCAATACTCCGAATTCGGAACCGTCCGGAGCCATCCGGAGCTGCCAGTCGTCAGCCGGAGCCGTCGGAACCGTCCGGAACCGTCCGGAGCCGTCTGGAGCCGTCGGGAGTCGTCCGGAGCCGTCCGGAACCGTCATGAGCCGTCCGGAGTCGTCCGGAGCCGTCCGGAGCCGTCCGGAGCCGTCCGGAGCCATCCGGAGTCGTCCGGAGCCGTCCGGAACCGTCATGAGCCGTCCGGAGTCGTCCGGAGCCGTCCGGAGCCGTCGGAGTCGTCGAAGTCGTCGGAGCCGCCGGAGCCATCCGGAGCCGTCCGGAGCCGTCCGGAGTCGTCCGGAACCGTCATGAGCCGTCCGGAGTCGTCCGGAGCCGTCCGGAGCCATCCGGAGCCGTCCGGAACCGTCATGAGCCGTCCGGAGCCGTCCGGAGCCATCCGGAGTCGTCCGGAGCCGTCCGGAACCGTCATGAGCCGTTCGGAGTCGTCCGGAGCCATCCGGAGCCGTCGGAGTCGTCGAAGTCGTCGGAGCTGCCGGAGCCATCCGGAGCCGTCCGGAGCCGTCGGAACCGTCCTGAGCCGTTCGGAACCGTCCGGAGCCGCTAGTCGGCAGCCGGAGCCGTCGGAGCCGTCGGAACCGTCCGGAGCCGCTAGTCGGCAGCCGGAGTCATCGGAGCCGTCCGGAGCCGCTAGTCGGCAGCCGGAGCCGTCCGGAACCGTCCGGAGCCGTCGGAGCCGTCCGGAACCGTCCGCAACCGTCCGAAGCCGTCGGAGCCGTTCGAAGCCGCTAGTCCGGACGGCTCCGGCTGACGACTAGCGGCTCCGGACGGCTTCAGGCGGAATCGTGGGTTTACCCTAGCCGGAATCGGAGCCGGAGTTGCTATGCTCGGAAGCGTTTCGGAGCCGTGGGTGCAATTCCGAGAACCCATCACTACTCCGGATGGATTATAATATCCTTCGGAATTTTATAAAAAAAAATTTGGTCTGTCAACCATACAAAAATCTTCAAGATACCCTGGCAATACCTGTATCTGGCATGTGTCAATGTTAACAAATAAAAATTATAAAGAGAGAAAATTTGTTGAAAACATTATTCATTTTAAATATTCTTAATCTCAGAAAAAATATTTACACTAAAAAAGCAAAAAAATGGAAAATATTGTTCATAAGAACTCAGAAGAAAATGACAGACGAGAAAAACAGTCAAAATAAACTTTAGCTGGATGTGCAGCATAAGAAAAAAGAACTTTTCAACAATAGTTGATTTTATTGCAAATAGAGCAAAATAAGAGTTTTTTAAATACAATAGAAAATCGTCTTTTTCGTTTTGCGATACACAAACAAAAGGACGTAAAGTTCTTTCGTTTGGATCATAATTGGTGTTCCATTAAGCTTGCAGCTATGTTGATAGAGCAGTAAGGTGGCATCGTTAAATTGGTGTTTCGTAGAAAAACCCACCCGCTCCACTTGAATTGACAATGTCCCTGTCAACAGCACGGATAATAAACTTTTGTCCTTGTGAGTTGAGGGTTTTTCTATGTGACGGCTAAAGGTAAAATAATAATCTTAAGAGTGGATAATTTAACACAACGAAAATGAAGGAAAGTGTTGTATTGTAAACTGGACTCATTGGTCCTTTTGTATTGTGTTGGTTTATGTATTGCATGGTTGGCTTCTTTGAGTGAGCTTTAGATCTGCAAAGACTACGAGAAGGTAAAGGCGTTTTGGGCTCGTGTTTGTCAAACATTTGCCAAAGAGATATTTATACACGTCTACTTGCAGGTTTTTTTTAGGCGGGGTGGAAAAATTAAGCTCCAAGGTAAACGTTCCGAGAGCCGCTCCTTACAACTTCGATGGGTAAGAAGGTATAGATGTGGATGGAGAAAAAAAAACGGTAAAAATACGACCGGATGTGGTGTGTCACGTGCGGCAGATTTTCGAACAAGCGACAGGCCCTTAATGCAGTCATTTTTCAACAAATTTCAGTCCGATGCCGATTCCGCGAAATCACGACCGTTTCGAGCAGGAGAAAAGCAAACGAAAAAAAAAAAACGCAAGCAAAGCCCGTACCGTCAAGGCGCAAAGCGTCAGGTATTCACGTTGAGACATCACCCAGGGTCACGATCTGAAAGGTGTCAAAACACGCGCGTATCAGAGCCGGGGAGAGCTGAATGCAAATGGCTTTACTTTGCGAAATGAATTTGTCACTGGCCCCACCCCCATCGGATATTGGAGAAGAAGGGGTGGAGGTGGACGATCGTGTTTTTGCTCGTCCTGCAATGCTGGAGGAGTTGGGTGAGTTATGTGAGCATCGGTTCACCTAATCCAACACACCCACGACATCTTTTGCTCAAAAACCGGGAATTTTTGGGGCATGCAGCAATTGGCTACCACCGTAAAAGGTTGGGACGAACTTTTGCCGCAAACCCGAAAACTTCGAACAAATCGACCGCAAGAGCAAAGTTTGCCGCTTCCGGACATACATTTCGGGCTTACGGATCGGTTCCGGGTGGTTTGGGTACCCGCGTTTGCCCTTGCGGCGAAGCGCTGCTACAACGAATGCCCCCGAAGTTTGACGTTTTGCAAATGGTGAAGGTGAGAACTAATGTCGGAAGGCATCCTGACGGACGTGTCGTAGCAGTGATGCCCAACGGAGTACATGCATGTTCGTAAGAAGCGGGCGGAATGAAAAGAAAGGAAACAACAACACATCGTTACTCAACCGAATGTGACACCTTTTTTTGAGAGCTCGGAGATTGAACAAACGGCCTTTTTAAGAAGAAAAAGAACGATCCGTAACCAATAAATATTCATACGAAAATTCACATTGATCTGCTTGTCCAAATTCTTGGACGATGTTGTCCAAGAGCACTTGCAAAATTCTAAAGCACCATTCAAAGCATTAGCCAAGGTTAGTACAAATGATTCTTTTGGCTGTATTTAGTACTTCAAAGTAGCGTGTCTATCCGAGCCGAGTACTTGTCAGTAACTTTGAAACGTTTCACCCGTTTTTAGGCACTTTTGTTCCATCAATCATTTTTGGCATTTTGGGGGGATCCGTCCGGGAGAACATCTGTCTAGGGCCTCCATCGAATAGCGCACTTTGACATTTTCCCAATAATGGTTCGAATTATATCTACTGTATACTATCCGGAGCGTTTGAAGCTCTCCTCCAATGTCACACCCGGCCAAAATAGACGATGCACAACGATCGAAGAAATCTTTTGAACCAAACGGCAGAAAGCTCGTACTCGGGGGAAACATTGCAATATCTGATTGAGTAGAGTTGCGCTCGTACGACTTCCCGGGTGTTTGTCGCTTCAAAGACTCGTGCAATAGAGCTACGCTTATTAATAATGCCGCACCGTCTAACTGCACGTCATCCCCCAAAATCACCGCTGTAGCCCCTTTTGCCTGGGCTATATGGGACGCTGTGTGTTTTTCAGCAAACATATTCAATTTTAATCTATACGCTATACGCTACTGCTCATTTGCTGATAAGGTTTCCGTACCCGTACCCGACAAACCAATCTCAGAATCGGCCCGAAATACTTTCCCACATAATCCGGGCTTTGCACCTGCAACAAAGTCTGCATAACCTTTNNNNCGAGCATCTTTGAAGTTAAAACGGGGGGGCGGGAAGCGACTGGTATGAGCTGTAATTAAATTTTATGTTCTCCTCATGCCACTCCTCATGCAGGGTATACCTCACTAGCAACTCCCAATAACCTATGCGCTGTTTCAGCTATAGCGTGCAATCCATTGTTGAAGCTTTTTTTTCCTCCCCCATTCATTTATTTATTTTTGTTACCTTGGCTGTATAAGTAAATCCCTACGTCCGTAATTGCTTGCAATATTCTATTGTGCTGATGAAACAAAAAAAACCCATTCTTCATCAGTTGTACAAAAATACTACCGAAAGAGTAAGACAGATAGAATATCAGTTCTGGAAAATATAGGTACAAACTAATTTAGAAATGCGACCTATATTCGATTCAAGTTCCTATCGATTTTAAAACCAACGTTCGTGTCGGAATTCTTGAGAGATTATATTAAAAAAATCTTTTAAAAGACTTTACTTACTAAGTTATGAAAGAGATGTCTAAGTTTGTGTCCAAGTTTTGTGATGTCCAAGTTTGTGAGGCATTCTTGGTTTTTAAGTGAGAATTCTTGGTTAGTTTAATTCTTATACCCAAGGATCTTCACTCCATACAAATTTGAATCTTCAAATGTAAGTTTTAAGGTTTGGACAACCTCAAAAGTTCGGTCACGTATTTGACATCTCACTGAATCTTCCTTATTACTTAAATGTCTTGTATCTCTTACCAAAAATACTCAACATGTAAGTCACTCCTAATCGCGTATATCATAGATCAATAATAACCAGTTTATTTCAATGTACCTTTACCAAAGTTTCCAATAAAAATGAAGTGCTATAATTTTGAACCATAAAAATTGTGTTCATATTTTGAATGGATTATAAACCCAGAAGCGAATACAATGAATTGCTCACAAGCCCCAATCAGTACAATTAAATTAAAACTAGTCTTTTGCAGGTGTTGATTGACCTCCAGATAGTTACACTCTTCGCTTTCTGTTACCATCAGGTGACTTCCCTCCCTTAATCCTTTAATCCACCACACATACACACAGACACCTCTCATCTTGTTTGCTGTAGATTGGCTGAAGATACAATCAAAGCTAACGCCATACATCGAGGACGGAGTTACCGAAAGTGGTCCGAGAAAAACCTCCCATTTCGCCAGTATCGATCAATGCACACAAGAATCGGCAATTGGAGAATAATCAAAAAGAAAACGGGATGAAAATGATAAAGAGCCGTACCGGGTTGGTTTATGTTGTTTCGCATATTAATAGTTCTCAACAACAACAAAAAAAAGACTGCACCGGACGATTGCCGTACGTGAAAGTAATGAATTCGCTTCCGCTCTCTCAAGTGCGGATTGCGCATTGAACCTGGCCACACATACCTGGGTTTTTTGCAGAATTGCAATTGCCGTACAATAACTCGATGCATCATTGTATGTGCAGCGATTCCTCCCCAAAAGAACACAGTGGTACGGGAGAACAGGGAACACATTCTTTGCCAATGTTCCCCCAAAAATGCGAATATAGACCACGTGCCCGATAGCAAAAAGATGCTTGTCAACCGTGGATTGGGGTACGAATGGGTAAAACAGTTTCACCTGCAAGTCGTACCAACCTCTCGTACCAATATTTCTTCAATCTCCAACAAACAAGGACTCAACGATCGAAAGCCACACGTACAAACGTTTCGACGCTGGTGGGCAACGATGCGCTAAAGAAAGCAAAGCTTACGCCGCCCGAAAAAGGCAAGTTACGGTTGACCAGAACTGTGGCTAGTAGACGGATTCGGATAAAATATGCGGGATCTACCTTAGACCGCTGCCGTACACTTCAACCGAAACCGAAAGAACTAGCGACCGAATGAAGACACAATCCACAAAAGACTCTTTTTTTTTCTTGCTCTTGGAGTGGTCTATCTCGCATGGGGCTAGTTCGGGAATTTTGTGCATGAGTTTCGGTTGTCGTCGAGCTTTCGGTCCGGGGTTTCAATGTTCAACGATCTTCTTCAACTTCACGTGAGACGTGTGCTTATGCTGCACGTTGTGAATCCATTTTTATTCCCCCTCCCCCCCCCCCCCCCCCTTTTCCCAGTCCACGTGGGAGTGGAGGGGCGTCCGGCGGTAAGACGTAAAGTGTGCCAAAGTTTTCATCCCAAACTGCCCTTCTGAGTGGATGTGGTACCTACGTACGAGATGGAAATATTATTTGCCACAGGAAAAAACCCGATGAGCTGTACGGATTCGGTAGCATTTGTGGTAGCACCGGAACACCGGCGGAGGTGCGACAGACGGTGCTGAAACGGTTGTATTTTGAAGATGGAAATAAAGGTGCACAAATAAAAGTTCGACTAGTTGTCCCCGTGGGTACGATTGTCTGGGGGGAAGCTCGCTCACCGCGACAGCAAACAGTGTCGTTCCAGTGTCCTTCCAACAGGGATTTTCTTTTCCAACCTTCGGTAGCTTAACATTATCGTTTCTAGCTTGGGGTTTTTTTTTGTTCCTATTTCAACGCTCAAACGCGATCAGACAGATAAGCAAATGCAAAAGACAAGACGTAGCTAGCGTAAAAAGCTACACATGTGAACAATTAAATCAAAATTGCTTCTTCCAAACACTTTCTACTCCCCAACAAAAAAAACCCATGTCTTTGCGAGCAGTTACAACCATCATAGTACCGAAAGGTAATTTTCAGCCAATTCTCCACACCTGATCACAAAACCGTGCTGTGTAAAAGCACACCGATGTGCGATGATTACACACCGAAAAATAAAAGACATTAGTTCCGGCACGTCTCCTTCGGCTGCGTTGTTGAAGGAGTACCTTTACGACGTATTAATTTTTATTTTACTTCCCTTTTTTCCCTCCCCTTAGTCGCTAACCTTAACGATGTGCAAAAATGTTTGCGTAGTAAGAACAATGTGATCCAGGTTTGGATCTGGAGCACGTTGAGTGTGTTTAGAACAGAACTCAGGACAAAACCATTCTTGTCAATGGAAATCACTTCTTTCCATTTGGACAAAAAAAGTTGTAAAAAGAAAACGTTTTTAAGAGAGTAGAATGATGAAGCTTCCAAAAAAATAAAATGAAATCATAATTTATAAAATAAAAAATAAATATAAAAATTTGATATGAAATGAATTTCTTCTTTTAAAATCAAGCAACTCTAATTAAAGCTCACTGTGCACACATCCGCTTCCGTTCCGGTTGTTTCTTTTTCCCCTTCCCCCCCCACCCCCCCGGAACATTCCACAGGGTGGTGACGGGGTAATTGTGCAAAAGTGAAGTATCGTTCGCAGCTTTGCAGGATAAAGAAAAAAAAGAACGGTAGGCTTCGCGGATTTCTCCGAAACGACGTAAAATAGGCGTAAGCTCTAATAAGTACCTGTTAATACCCGTGCTTCATGGTCATTTTACCTAGAACGAGAGAAAGAGAGAAGAAATGCGTATAGTGAAATGGAAAGGCAATGTCGACAAAGGGAGAAAGGAAGAGAGCAATATGTATTAGTTAAAAAAATCCCCCCATTCTTTTGGTCGTGTGTACCCGGGGGAAGGAAAGTCATTTAAAATTCAAAGCATGTGTAACATCTGCTAATGCCTTTTTTGTTTCTGCTAAGCCCTGCTCACCACCACCAGCGGGGAAAGGGCAATGTGTTCTTGCAAAAACAAAACTTAAGATTCTTGCTAGATGTTGATGTTAGTCTGGTAAGCCCTGCAATCGCGTTACCTCTCGCCTTCTCCAACAATTCCGGCGCATTGTGTTCATAAATTTTGCTCAACTTTTTCATAAAGGTAAAATGCCATTTGGTGCTTGGATGTACACATCTCATCTTATCGGTAAAAGGTACAACCTCCTCAACCCGTCAGAATCCCAATCTGGGAAGAGATCCTACTCATACTCCGAGGGAAAAAGATATTTGAGGCTACTCCACAGAAATTGATTACTTGCAAGATGCAAAGGCAAAAGCAACCCCCAATACATAGTGAAGACGTGCAGATGTATCGGGCCAGCTCTGGTCCGTAATGCGCTATGCAGCAGAACCAAAGTCAACCCCCCCCCCCCCAAACCGTATCACAGCCGGTTATGGTTGTGGAAATGGGTAATTAATCAAAATATTTCTCAAACCCCAAAAAAAAACCATGGTTCCTGGTTCGAGCTGACCGGGCCTTCATTTTTTTTCTACACGCCCCGAGGCTTGTGCTTTTCATTAATGGGAAGCATATTGGCAACACTTCGTTGTTGGCTTTTCTTTCTAACCTGCTCTCTGTTTCACCCACTACATCACTAATAGTACATGCCGCAAGGATGCCGATAGACGCGTAACCCGGGGTACTTCTGGAGGTTCGTTCGTGGCACGTCCTATTGAAAGCACGGTCCTGTTGCTTTTTCGTTGGTTTTGCTTTCTATCACCCCCTCTCCCACCCGGCTCCAACCCGGAATGCGTAAAGGCGAACAATTTATTAGTTTCATATTTTAATGAAAGACGCTACACACAACCATTAATGAAGCCGCTGCCATCTGTTTCGCTCACTTTATTTTCCCCGTCGCATATCGAACGATTTCACGGACATTAATTCTATTTACTGGATGGCCGGGAGTGTGGGGGGGCCGGTAGTTTTGAGGACCGCCGGTTCAGTTGCCGCCGGTACCGTCGTGATTCATTAGCATTCGTGGATGAGCAGCGATTTTTTTTTCTTCTATACTCCTGGACAAGGTCCTAAACTTCCTGAGCTTTGTTGGACGATGGATGTTTGGATGCGCCTGCTGTTGTGCTTCATCATAACTAATGGTTTGTCTGGTTGTAAGATTGCTTAAAATATTGGATCAAACTGCTGAAAGCTAATTAGCTGCAGTGGAAGGAAAACACTTCGGTGGTTCTCGGTGCCGCTTGCCAGTAATGTCGGATCTTTAGTACACGTTGTACTAAAATTCCTGATCCATGCCTCTCCCCTACATGTGAGGTTGTTTTCGATGGGGTTTTTTACTCGCCCTTCTTCATCCTCTGTTTGCCTTTGTAATTCATTTGTTATCCACAGCACCACAACAAGAAAAATGTATCCTACCAACAACTCTACCCCTTGCCGTAGTGTCACGACACACCACACTGTGACTAGTGTCGACTAGGTCCCGCCAAAACCCCGTTGGCACAAGGTCGGGGACGTATCGGATCGGTCTCGTGGTTTTGGAAAATGAATGACTTTTCCAAAGCTCCAGCTGCCTGCGTGCTTTTTTATATCCGTTCCACACCCAGAACCCAGGATGCAGTTTGTAAGTGCATCTCCTGTGCAACTTCACTGAAACATCCGGGTGTATATGCGGAGAGAGCGGATAACCTTGTACCAAAGATTTGTCTCCAGCGCATGGTGAACCTTCGTGACGCTGTGTGGAGAACCGACCAGAACGGATCGGTGCAGGGTTCGGGTGGGTTGAGTAATCGTAGCAGTGGTTAAAAGGAGTGATCCTGCCTGTTTTTTTGTTGTTGTTTTTGATGTTGTTGGTGGTGGTAAAAGACAAAACGGATACCAGCAGCACTTTGGATCCGGATCCGACAACTGCAGCGTTACAGCGTTAGCCGGTGCTGATCTCCGTTTCCGGTTAGTCCCGTCCGCCCTGCCGAACACCGCTTGCGACGACCAGCCAACTGGACGATGAATAGTAAAACATTTCGTTGCGGCCAGCGGGACATGTTCTAATGGTTTTGTTCCAGTTACTGTTGCAAAACCCCAATACCCTTCCCTCCCACCGGCCCTCGGGTGGCCAACATCCTGTTACCATCCGGGCGTCCGCAAAGAATCGGCAACACACAAATAAACAAACAAACCGTACCGTGCCACGCATACACGCTCGGTATTCCACGACACAACACCACCACCACCATCACCATCCCCATGGAGCAAGTTTCGGGATAATACCACAGCAGAGTGGCGTCGGGATATTCGGTTCTGGATCGGTTTCGGGGCAATTTCGGGGTAAGAAAAGCTCGCACAGACAGACAGCAGCAACTTTGCTGAAGTTTATACACAAATAATCGAAACGGATGTACTTTGCTCTGGAAGTTAATGTTGCTTTCGGGAAATTTATGTTTTTGCTCCTTGCACCGGTAGCGGAGACGATATGCCTTCGCCAGGTGCTTGTGCGGGGGGTTTGTTGCCGAGACAATGGGTACTGAGAGTGTGAAGTACCGAGTGGTTTTTCCCCCCACTTGTGCACGAGCGGGATGCCCGAAACGTGAAGCGACTGCCGAGAAATGGAGAAACCAACCGAACCAGCGGAAATGAGCGAACAACCCTGGTGAAGGTTGTGGAAACACCAGGAACAGCCAACACCAGCCGAGGGGAGCAAACGTGCGCCAAAACACGAGAGCCGCACTGCTTTGAATCGTGCGGGCAGAAGCAGAAAACCGTTTAAATCGATATACTCTCATGTATAAAATATACGACCTGTGCACCGGAATACGAGAGTTTCTATCGATTTTTCTTCGCCCACCGTGTGATGGCCATCAACCAACACACCCTTCTTGCAGGTCTTTACCCTGCCCCCCCTAGGGTTCTGTACGGTCGCGTTCGTTGCATGTACACAAATCCACCTGTGCATGGGTGGCAAACCCATGCCGAGAGACATGGAGAGACAAGAAATGCCTGCTGTGGACAGAGTTAGAACGCTCGCACGATACCGGCGACGGAATACTGCCGGAGCGCTTTTGGGTGCCAAGGGTAACAGGACAGCGTCCGAAGAGTGCCGGACATATCAGCGCCTTTGGGCTTGAAGAAAACCCTTCCCACCCCTCTCTCTCTCTCCCTTCCTTTCCTCTTTCTTGAGGAGTGGAAGGAAGCTGTAAACAAAAGCTGATATGGTAACTACGCTACTAACTGCTCCAGGATGCAGACCATTTCCAGCATTTCTCACTCAAACTTCCTCTGGCAACTCTCCACCTGCTTTTACAGCAGTATTTCTACCGCAAAGCTGTTGTGGTTCCTTTATTTCCTTTAAGAACACGCTGATCCTGACATCGCGCCAAGAGAGTGTCGTGTGGGAGGTAGAGGTGGTTCAGCAACAACAACAAAAAAAACATGCAAAACCTTGTCACAGTTTCTTCTGCAGCAAACCTTTGGTTACTATTGCAAATCCATTTCTCTGACTCTGGGTAGGGAATGCTTCCTTTTGCCTTCGACAAAAATGGGGGAAAACGGTCCGAAGTGCATTCTTTTCCGGGCAGAGAATAAATGTTCTCGAATGAATGAATAAAGGTGTTCTCGCGTAACTTTTCCATCGTTTCACGGCAGGGTTGTCAAATGTAAAGACATAAAAAAATTAAAGTTAGTTTTTGCAATAACATTTCTTTGCCCTGCTTGAAGTCTACTTATCGTAATTGTTTCTTTTCCTGTAACAATTCTACCATTTTATTCCTCTTATAAAAATAATTGTAATCAAACAGCGACGTAATCATCTACGACTCCATTATGTTTGACAACCCTGGAATTCAATATAAATTTGTCGAGCAAGTACGTGTGTAGTGCCGTTTAAAAACTTTGAACAACTTTCTCGCCCGGTTTTGTTGGCCGTTTCCGAAGAGCTGTGAACAGGGGGGTTTTTGCTACCACCACACCACGGACATGCCGAACGAGAAACCTGAGGTTTGACTTCAAATCCGCACCGTAAGGAACAGATTTTGCCTCCAAGTGCAGGGCGGAGGGCGGAATACGCAACACCACCAAACCCGCCAGTATGTTCGGAAGGACAGAAACACAAATCTTTGTACGGGTACGGGTTGGGGGGGTGAGCATGGTAAACCTTTTCTCCAAGGCGTTCTATCCGATGGCAGTCAAAACCCGGAATGGCATCAGTGGTGCCGGTGCGCTTACTGCTGCTTAGCTGCCACGTAGAACGTTACCCAAATATTCCAGTCGTTTCCTTCCCGAAACATACGTACACATGCTCGCACACAGCTGGAGAAATTTGGAAAAGCGGAAGTGCTGGCAAAATGGTACTGGTCGGGCAAACGGTAGCGAGGTGCCTTCAAGTAAAATGGATGAATATCGGAAATTCCATCGAAAGTGCAGCTCATATTTCATCTAGTTGCACCGTACAGAACCCGGTGTTGAGAAATCCTGTAGAGATTTTCTCTTTTTCTCTCGGTACTCTGTTTTCTTTTTTTCTTTTTGGGGGGGGGAGGTTTAGTTTTGTTCCAAGCAGCAATTTGCTCACTTGCCGATTAGAGGATGCTTCAGTGCAATACTTCAGTCCGCTAGCGCGGATTCATCTTCCATGACCTAGGCGATTGCGATGCTGTCAAACTTTGACAGCGAAATTGCGGCACAGGTTTCGGAAAAGGGCGAAAAAGGCCCCACACGCGACAGCGTGAAGCGTAGCGCCAAAAACTTCCCTGCACCCACAGATCCAATTAAAACGAATCCAAAACAACGCACCGCCGGGTGGAATATGAAACCGCCACCGGAGTGAAGTTACCCTTATGCCGCCCCCTGGTGGAGGAGGGAAGAAACAGAACCCAAACATAATTAAAGCCACGGTCAATAGTGCTGCTGATGTGCAAAAGAGGGGTTACCGCTGCGGCACCCCGGTTCGGTTCGATGCGGCAAAGACTTTTCCCATCACATCCAGTGCAGCGTCCCACAGTGTTGCCAAAGTTTACCTTATGGTAAGCGCAAAGTTTGTTCGTTTTCGGTTTCGGTACAGTGTGCGCCCGGGAAGTGTAACGCTTTCAATTACTCACATTTGCGCTCATTCCCCTTTCCGCATCCTTTCCGTTTGGAGGAAACAAACCCCTTCCAAGCCGCGGCTCGGTGCGTAAATGATGCACTAAACTGAGTTGTCCGTGCTGCGGGCCATCAAGTCGTTAGCGAGTCATTTTTCTCCCGTCTTTCCACATCAACCAGTGCGCGGATATGGTACAATGCGAAGAGTGAAAGATTGCCCACGGTATGGTTTCGGTTCGGTCATCATCTTCTCGCTGTCGCTGGTCGCTGTGAGGCGTGCCGTTGCTGAATCACACAGTCCATAACTGTGGACGGAACCAAAAAACCCTCCGTGTTGTTCCGTGCCCGCCCGTTCGCTTCAGTGCTCCACCAATAATGGCATCAGATTTCATATCCTTCTTGTGTTCCGGGTGATCCGGGCGGAGGTGGGTGAGAAACTTTGCCAGACACGCGTTTGTACTTGCGGCTCGTATTGGGCGCCTCGCTGTGCATCCATGCCAACACTGTCATAACTGCACACTTGCACACATCACCATTCGGGTCGTACAATTATTACTAATTCGGCTTCCGCTTTTCGGTTTCGTCTGGTGGAACGCCAGGACGCCGAGGACTGCCTCGACCAAACCGGGTTGGTTGCAAGATACGATTTCTAAACCCCGAAAAGACTTCCGGTATGCGTGAAATTGAGTACCAGATTTGTGTGCGGTAGCAGCTTTACTGCAAATGGACCTAGTTGAAGCGCGTCTGCAACTTCAACGTTGTGCTAGAATTCGTATCGCAATATATCATGGATAATTTTTGGTGAGGTCATCAGGGAGAATAAGTGAAATTTTCTTCACGATTTCACCCAAGACATCATAAAAATGAAGGATTTGCCTTAATAAGAGAAGTTGCTAATTGTGTTCAAGGATCTTTTACATTGTGAGTACTCGTATTGATATAAATCAATAAGTGTAAACACATGTAAACATTGTGGCTGCGATTCTGCAATAACGCTTACATACGATCCTGGTCACGGCACCAATGTTTAACGATCGCCGATTCGAGCTTAATATCAATGGTGATGTTAGTTTAAAATCTTATTTACGTTCTGCCCTTCTTTGGGTGCTCGCCTACCATCAACCAGTACCAATCATCAAAGCAGACCTTCGAAGAAAGAATTACCAAGCGTTCAACTACCTTACATGAAGTTATCAGAAATTGGGACAAACATTCTTTCGAAGCGTTTTCCAAGGTATCTCAAGAGAGTGTACTAAGCCCACTACTCTTTTCGTAGTTTGTTAATGATTCTGTAAATGTACTTAATTCTGAAGGGTTGTCTGCTATATGCAGACGATCTGAAAATTTTTACTCCCATTTACACCTTCAAAAAATCCTCAATGTCCAATGTCCTCAATCCAATGTCTTTATGTTATGTTTAGCCACTCTTCTGTAATGCCACTCTTCAAAATGGATCCCGTGTAATTACTCTTTGTGCAATACTCTAGTAATTAGAGTGAGTTTCACTAACGAACTTTATGTTTTCTTGGAGTGCTTCTTGGAAGATTGAACTTTAATGTCCATGTAGACAACACACTTAGTAGGACAAATCGAGCACTCGGATTCATCATCCGATTGTCAGAGATCTGTGATCCTTTTTTTCTCTCTCTAGCATTTTATAAAACTCATTACTATTTTATACTTGCTCCATTCGATTTGTATTGCTAGACATCTTCATAAAAGTGTTCTCCTAATGTGATTCCTTCCGGCGATTAGCTTATCTTCTTCCAGCTGTTCACGGCTTTTCACTAGCAAAACAGGGAAATGCATAAAGCATTTCCGTGCAGCAAAACGCACTCCCATCTTGCCTAGCGCCATCTTATTAGTGGGCTGCCTACCGATTCGGATGCTTCTGCAACCGTTGACAGATGCCACGCCACGGCAACGATTCAATTCATCTGCCCGTCGCCGGATGGCATAACCTGCAACAATTGCTAATTTTCTTCCACCCATTGCCCAGGAACCGTATTTCTCGTTAGGCAAGTCATCCGTCTGACTGTACAGACGGCCGAAGGGTACCCGTAGCGCGTTTGCGTCCCATGCGGTTCGTCCCATGATGTTCGCCACCCGATGCTGGGGAAGTGAAACGTATCGCGCACTACGATGACGAAGACGCTGTGCGATGGGTATGACAAATTTAATCTTAATGAAACGTGATGGCTTCGGACGCGTTACGGACGGAACGCTGAAAATTCCCACGCCCCGTCTGGATGGCGATATTAAGCGTTTTTTTTTTGGGTGGGGGGGGATGTTGCTGGGGTAGCAGGGGCGAAACAATAAAGTAGCGGGATACCGATGCCGAAAATAATTGGATAATGTTTCCATTCAAATTCCACTCCGTTCCATTTCAGGGTATTTTTTCTTTTTTTTTTTTCTTTCGTATGTATAAAGTGAAGTTTCCCCCGCGGGCAGCCGCACCATTGCGAAGGGATGAAGGTGAAACGGCGAATGTTGCCCGATATCAAGCGATACGGATCGGTTTTCTAAGATTTTTGCTCTTCGCTCGCTCGCTCCCGCTTGTCTTTTTAGCTGTGATCGCCTTCGGGGTTTTGGAGATTATTGGAGCAGTCCGTTCGCCTTTTTCCGATTTGCATCAGCTAAGCTTCC
This sequence comes from Anopheles vaneedeni, assembly GCA_016170025.1. Classification (NCBI taxonomy): domain Eukaryota; kingdom Metazoa; phylum Arthropoda; class Insecta; order Diptera; family Culicidae; genus Anopheles; species Anopheles vaneedeni. The sequence continues at coordinate 12,460,728 of CM028117.1, forward strand.
ATTAAGAGCCGGCATTAGATGGCAACTAGATGTCACCGTTAAATCGAAGCCATCGGTTCACGTTCTGTTTTTTTTTTTGGCTTTTTGTTTTGTTTTTGCACAAGTATACTAGGATGAAAAACAAAAAAAAAACACTCGAACCTCGTAGATCCGCTAGAAGAAGAAAATCCGATCAACTGGAAGGGCAGATCTATCTAAATTAAAAATCTTAATAGAATGTTGAATAATTTCAGTATCGCACATACATCTCGACTTTACTCGAAGGTGTCTGGCTTCATCTGTTTCAAAGTGGGAGCAAAAGCAAAAAAACCAAAAACGATAGAAAACATCCACTACCATCGGTAGGAGGATAGTTATGCACGGTTGAAACAAATAAAGCACAGCCAAACCGATATTAAAACGGTACGGGATGCTTCCATTTTGTAGGGAACGGCAGGACCGGACTTATAAAAAGCTATCACTTCATTATGCGTCTCGATCGAGGAGAGAGACAAATGAGACAGAGCGAGAGAGAGAGAGAGAGAGAGAGAGAGAGAGAAAGAAAAAGAGGAATGCCTTAAGGAATTTTCAATCGAGCATTTCAACGTGCGACTATTCGCTAGACTATTTTGCCGGATATCACCTTTTGCTGAAGACGTCACCCGTGTTGTCTACATAACCTTGTTTTTTGAGTACGCTCAGCTCGTAATCGTATCCGTACCATATCCGTGCATAAACCGTGTAAAACCGCATCCCAAGTGCCAGGCCAGAAGATTGCGATTTGCATAATTGCTTACGATTGATCTTCACATACCGACGAAACTGGTAGAAAAAAAAGGTGAAAGGTTTTATTTATTTACCTTGGTCCCGCGGTATGTAAACTTTGTTTTTTGTTTTTGTTTTGTTTGAAGAGAAAATAAAAGCCACAGGTCGCTGCGTCCATTGCAGTGGCAATCAAACTTTAATTCTCATCCCTTCCTCCCCAACCCCACCCCCCACCAAGCGAGGGGAGAGTTTTCCCTCATTTACCCCGCACCAAGGGGTAAACAGGGCACGTACAGTTTTACTACTACGGCAATGCAAAAGGTAGTGCATGTCGAAGGCACAACTGTTAGAGTGGCAGTTGTGTTTTCAATTCATTCTTTTTTTTTCTCTTCAGGGGTTTTTATTTTATTTGAAAACGTCTGCCATCTAAGCGGAAGAAATTACGGACACAATCCACGAATCGGCATTCGACCCTCGGAACGAATCAACTTGAAAAATCAGACGAAAACACTGCCCCCCCCCCATCCCTACTGGAACAACACTAAGACTAGCAAAACAAAACGAAGAAAAAAGAAAGAAAAAAATCCATGAAGGAAAGTAAATTTTTCCTCTTCTGTCAACAGCTTGATAACTTAATAGCAGAAATAAAATCATTCCTCATTGCGCACACTGCCACCGTTTGCCACAATCGGCTGAAGGTTGTGGAGCAGGCGCTGAGGTCAGTCGGATCTTGTTGAGGTTGGTGAGTTTATGTCCACCGTACGGATTCAACTTTTGTCCGTCTTTTTTTTTCTGTGGCCGCTTTTACTCGTACCCTCTGCCTCGTACGGTCTGCTCATCTGGGGCTATCGGTTTTCCAAACTCCGACGAGTTGTCGGTAGCATCCATTTTTTTCCCTTCTTCTTCTTTTCATTTTTATTCGGGTTTTGACTTCATCTCACAATCACCCTCTTTATCGTGTCCAGCTTAGGGAGTTGTTTTCATTTTTTTCTCCCCCCTGCTATACCAGTGCGTGGTCCTCGTTCGTTTCGGTCCCGGTGCTCTGGAATTCGTTTTTGTAATTTCCGTCAGCTTTCGTCAACGTCCAAACGTCTGCGGTGTCTTACGATGGGTTTGTTTTTTTTGCGCTACCGGTGTGCCTCCATTGATGGAGAATGTGTTTTTTTTATATTTTTTTTGTTTGTAACTGTCTCCATCATTTCTTTTTGTTTCACTCACACACACACACGTTACAATTGAGCAGCATTGAAAATGGGCTGGCACGCTTCAATGCATTGCCAAAGTTCTCGTCTCGGAAAGGATTTTTCTCTACTTTGTTTTCTATCGCTTAGTTGCTTAGTTTCATTTTTTTTAACGAAACTTCTAGCTAGTATTACTCTGTCAGTTTCATCCAGTACACCATGGGTAACGTCATGGAAAATTATGTAATAAATATACAATTCATCTATTTTTACACCAAGCATAATTGGCGCATTGCTAATACAGTATGGGTTTTAACAGCGTATGTTAGTAGTGCATCCCATGGCCTGTTGCCTCGATAGTCGGTCTGGTACCCCGAAACATCGCGGTTCAAATCTCATCTTCAACCTTGAAGGTTTTCTGATATTTGTGTCTAGAATAAGGTCGAATTGCTTATCACTTTCTTTCTTATTACTCTTATTATTTCCTTTCGAATTTTTTATTATTTTATTAATAAAAAAGTGGAGGAGAGATAGAAAACTTGTTGAGAAAATATGTATTTTCATATAATAGAACGGAAAATAATGTCAATAATATTATTATTCTAAAATAATAATATTTTAGAAGTTTAAAAAAGAAGCATATGAATTAAGTAAAGTAGTGAAACAATTACTAAATAAAAACAATTTAAAAGTAAAAGATTTCTAAACCTATTATAGCAAATTTTATAGCAAATTCTGTGAAACTTTTATAGCTAATAATTGTTTTTACCCACAGTGCACGTGGGTATCGTTGCCACACGAAGAAAAAGGCTGTCATCCACTAGGTAAGAAACATTCAGGAGCAACTTGGTTCAGCAGTTGACAGGTAGCACACAACACCGTTCTAAAATTCGTTTCATTCGGTATGCCCTTGCATTCCCAGCCATGCTTAAGCGTCACCCCTCGGTTGGCAGGTGTTTTCTTTGATTTTACGCGTGCGATCCACACGAGTGTTATGTGGAGTGGCAAAATTAAGAATGCGAACAGAAGCGGTCACAAGCAAACAAAAAGCACACACTACTTTCGAGCACTTGTTAACTACATATTGCATTAGTTACAGGTAGTGGCCACCCCCTATTTCCCCCTACCCAGAAGGAAAAAACTTCTGTGTGCTGTCGAAACAGAAGCAAATCAAATCGTTGCCAAAGTAAGCGGTGAAGAATGTGCACCACCCGAAAAACGCCGAAAGAAAAAAAAAAGCGAGAGTGGAAAACACATTCGGTTTTTCTTCTTTTGTTATTGCTGCTGGTTTGTTTTACGGGTAAGGTCACAAACTATGTAGACACTTCGTAAAAGAATTTCAACACACGGTAACAGCGATGTTGGGAGCAAGGGGTAGGGAGAGTGCTAGGAAAGTTCACACACAAAAAAAAAACAACACTCGACAAAAAATGAAAAATTGAATTGCTTCCAGGGCACTTTCCGACACGTGGTTAAGACTTTTTTGGTGGAGTAGTAACCTTCTGACTGTGTAATAAGTTACTTGTGTAGTATGCGAGCAGGAACAGACCCGTATCCACTTGGCGTACACTTGACTTTTGGCGACTTTTATGAGCGTTATTTGTCGTACGAGGGAGAAAAATCAAGATGGAGAACTTTCTGTTGTCTTCAATTCAATTCTTCCGCTACGTTGATGTACTGTTGATGTACTGTTTAGCAAGTGCCAATTGTGTATTGTACTTTGATTGATTTTGGTGCTCAAACCCAGAAGGAAGGCTGCACAGGAAGGCTGCTCAGATGCTTCAAAAGACTTTGAAGTTAGTTGTCCAAGTCTTGCCGGTAGTGCTACTCCTCAGTAAATAAACACCTTTCGGTTAGTTAAGCCCAAAAACTACGCTGACTACATACACGGATCCGGATTCAGCTAGACAACCTTCATCAAACCCAAACAAACTGCCGTGTGTTTTGGGCGCACATGTGTTGCCCACATCCGCTAAGGCTTCGGTTGAGCTATTTTTGTTTTGCCAACGGGCACGGGAACGTTTCGGCGATCCTCGGGAACTTCCGGCATTAAAGTCGAACGTCCCGTCCCTTAATGGTGGGGGGGGCGCTCGTTAGCAAGTTGAAGGCGTTGAAGCTTGTTACGTTTTGCCCCGCCGAGATGGGGATCCTGCTGCTGCGTGTAGCAGTTTTCGGTGCTCTTCTGTCCCAGCTGGAACTCACGTCTAACCTGCACATCTAAGCTCTCCATCTCCCGTACTACTGCTACTATGCGTCATCGTTCACCAGTTTTTCTCCTGATTTGCTTGAGGCTGTACCAAACATTTCCCTCGCTCTCTCTCTTTCTCTCTCTCTCACGCACACACACCTTTAGATAGACATTGTTTCCCTTTTGATGGAACAAAAATCACATTTCAGCATACAGCCTTCGGATGCTGACTAAGCAGCATATATGTAAGGGGAAAACTGGACACGAAGCAAAAGCTAGTTCATGTGCAATTTTGTAAATTTATACTCCAGAACGGCGAAAAAAAAAATTCTAATTCAATCCCGCAAAAGTTGGGTTGTGTCGCTTCAGCACCATTTACACTACCACCGATGTATGATGCGGAAACAATTTTCTGTTTCACTACCATCCCCCCCTCCGCTCCCCCTAGGTCCGGAACTCGTCATCACACCAATAAACAGCAAAAAAAAGGATTTTTCTCTTCCTTACTTCTCGTAAGGCTACCCCCATTCAGTCCTGTACGCTTTACTTCATTACTCATAGGCGCAAAAAAGGTTAGGGAAAATATTTTCTTTCGTTTTTTTTTGTTTACTACTCTTTCTGCTATTGAAGCAGAGAAGGAAAAGGAGAAGAAGGAAAAAACAAAAACAAGACGGGAAACATTCCCACACCCGCAAGCAAAGTGACCATTGTTATTCAAATGTAATTTTCACGTTCACTCACACCACTGCGAACATTTTGGGCTGTAAAATGGCTACCTTTCCTCCATCCGGTTTGCCGAAAAGTGGGTATACATTTTCGCTCACCTCTATTTTTATCTTGTTTTTCATGTTTTTTTTGTGGTTGTTATTTTTACCTTTCTTCCGGGATGATCAAGCATTTGCACCCTAAAGGTGTTAGATTTCTCTCTCTCTATCTCTCTCTCTCTCTCTTTATTTCTCTATCTCTTTCTCTCTTTCTATCTCCCTCTTTCTCTTTCTCTAGAAGAACTTGGAACGTGAGGCATGCAAAACACAAAACATTTGTGCCATTTCTTTCGTTCTACAAAGTTTCAATAATTGAACAACGCACTTTAAACTCTTGACTCTTGCCTCCCAGGGTCTACAAGTTAGGCAAAGTTAGGCCAGGGTCTACACAGGCAACAACATAAAAAGAATAGAACAAGATCACGGAAGTGGAGCTTACTTCCGGGTTACCAAAACCCGGAAGGATTCCTTCTACTTCTCGCGTAAATTTGCACGTGTGTGTGTGTGTGTGTTTACACCGCGTGGCATGTCCGTGATAAATGGTATTTCCCAGTAGATAGGTATTCGTTCACAGCAAAAGGTTGGCCGAAGCATTCCCTCCTGTCCCTCGAAAAAAAAAAATCTTCGATCGAATATTACGCTAGAATTTTGTTTGGCGTTGACCGGGTCTCGGGGCTTGCTCACCTTCCGGCCGTGTTCCGACAAAGACGGCAAAAAGGTAGGGGAAAATAAAAAAAAAACAAAACAAAACATACCCCGGCTCATCCGTGTGGCGTGAATCCTCACGTGAGAGAAATTAATTTGTTTTTGTTGCCACGTGAAATCGTTCCGACGTGACTGATGGTAGGATGTTGCCGGTGTGCAGATAGCCTAAATCATTCCCCCACCTGGGCAAAACATTCCGAACCCTTGGTTCTTAAGATTACTTAAGTTTAAAACATTTAGTAGAAGAATTCTTGTTTCTTTGCAATGATTTAAACAGCGAGTTCTTTGGATCTGTGAGGTTTTTCAATTTCTCAGAAAGACTTATGCTCCAAGAAGTAAATATCCGATGAAAAAGCTTTTTACTCTTGCCAGTAAGATCTCGTTCGGTGGAATAAGATCCATCGTACCGTGACGACATCCTTTCTCACCAAGTCAGTAAGTCAGACAAAACGTAGGCCCCCATATCCTGACGGTCACCCGGCCGTGGATAGCCTTTCGATCGAAGATGTGAGAAAATCTTCTCCCTCTCCCGAACTCTCCTCAATCAGTTTTAACCTCATTTTTTGTTGTTGTTGTTGTTGTCGGTATTAAGGTCGATGCAGATGCATATGCTCTGCTCTGCAAGGGAAGGGATGAAGGAACAAAAAAAAACAAACCCTTCCAGCCGATTCGTCTCATTCACTCTTCGTTCGTCCTACCATTTCCAGGTGCCCCTTTGGACCATATTCAAATTTTATCCATTAAAAGATTAGTCGGTGAAACTTATTCTGATCGGCTTATGTAAATTTTTTACGCTTCCATTATCGCTGATCCACGTGACGGTTTTCCAATTTCTCGGTTTGGTGCCTCCCACTCCGAAACTGGGTGCGAATAGCAAAAAAAAAAAGGGGAGAGGAAAAAAAGCATATTCCTAGCGCTAACGATGTGACCGTGGATCAAGTGGGCAATATTTGTCAGCAAGAAGCAAGAAAAAACCATAAGCATGCACATGGGAAGAAGAACAAAACTTTGCCAACAATAAGCTCGCACGTGCGAGCGGAGTGGGGAAGATGGGATAGAAGGAGAGGAAAAGGTTAGTAACAATAACACACATACACACACACACAAACATGGCGCGTCGGGTTTAAGAAGCCAGATCGTTGGCCTTTTTTGGCGACCGACAGGCAACCATCCGCAGTATTTGGCGTGCTGGGAGTAAAAGAAGCTGTGGGTCATGTTCATGGTAAAGTCCGTGCGCTTTTACCTCTTCTATGCCCCTCTTTCAGACACGGTTGACAAACCAGCCAACCGCTACACAGTGTGCGGCATAAAAGCATGCTTGTTTGGTTATTTTATTAAAATACGCTTGAAAAATATATTATTTAACAAAATCCCTTTTAAATTTTTGCAAAATACTAGTTAATAGGCCCGGTTACATGGCTACACAACAGATCTACGTAATGCCGAGGTATGTTCTATGGAGTTTTCGTTACATCTAGTAGAAGTTTTATTATCATGCTGAAAATGTTCTGATGTAATTACGGCTTACGTTGGCGATACTACAGTACTTACAGTGAAATCCAGCCTTACAGACTGAACATGCCAATTTGCTTCGAACATTAGGTGAATTTCATCTGCTACAATCAATAGGAAAAATAACCTGTGAAACAATTTTTCATCAAATCGAATGATTCCTTACCCTTCACCGCGAGCTCCTAATATGCGATATGAGAATTATTCGTTCGTTTTGAGGATTTCAAAGTTGGTCAAGGCCAATGTCAGCCCGGCCATCGTGGTTTTTAATTGCTTCTTTTCAACCATCTAAAATGTCCAATTTACTATCCTGGCTCCGTCAGAATTTCTTTACAATAGTTCTGCTACAATCGCCAAAATAGGGAAAATTCAAACATTGAAGATGTTAGTGGAAGGCTTAGAAAATTCTGTTTAAGATGCAATTCGGGTCTCTTCAGTTTTGGTTTCATGATGTGCCATTGTAGGATCGAACACGGAAAAGAATTTTTTTCGGAACGCATGACATGTATTTCGTTTTCTACGTATGTATAGCAAATCAGATCAGTTTAACTCAGTATATTAATGGATTTTTTCACTGTTTTTCAAAATTTGCAGTGGTCCGGTGGCCCGGTTGCCCGGTCCTGGTAATATTATCACCATCTTCAGCAGCTATTCCTTTTCTCCTGTATGGGCATCACCATTTACTCTTCTTCTTTTTTTAAATTCACTACAATTTGAAGAGATCTTGGCCAGCCATTGCTAACTTTCCTTGGCTTTATTTACCCGTAGCGAGACAGTCTGTCTTGCGTACGGAAGTTTAGCCCGGAAGGGATTTGATCGCCCGTTCTGTGGTGTACAAACCCACGCCACTACCATTCAGCAATTCCCGCTCAGCAATTAAAAAATGACAAATCTTTGTGGAATTGCTACAAACTAATATTCTGCTGTTAAAATGTGGTTGATTTTGCTTTCTTCAACTTTTGCTTCTTTTCACTTGGCCAACACACTCTGCAAACCGTACCACTTGTACCAATTGTTGAGCCAGCCTACCTACCGTAGTTCTACCGTTAAACAACGTTTGGTATAATGCATTCACATTTCGATAAGTCGAAGTAGGTTTAGACTTGTACAACAATAAAAAAACGAAACCAATCCTAGTGAACATGCAGGGTTTGTTGATTGAGCTTTCATATTGGGCAAATTATAGTTTTACAACACTGGCATAGAAAAACAACTATACCAACACTGCAGTAACGCTGCGTTACTGCACGAGTAGAATTTATATATAGATAAGTTACATTTCAACTATTTAATTGCATTCAAGTACAATAAATGAAAAAAGAAAATACAACGGCTTGAATATCTCAGAAAAAACGAAAACAAAGAAAAATAAATATATTAATCAAAGATAAAATACGCAGTTATGAATCGAAAACAAAAAGAGAAATGTAGAAAATTGGAAAACAAAAGCGATAAATAAAATTTTAAATACATATGGCGGCAGTTAAAATAAAAACGAACGAAAAAAATATCGATAAAAGATTAAAACAAAATAAGAAAAAAACTAACATGATAAGAATAATGTAATGTAGAAAAAGAAACAATAAATGGAAACAGTTTTACCATTAAGTTTAGTAAAAGAAACAATATTATAAACCAAATAAACTATAAACAAGTATCAATATAAGGAATAAAAGAAATTAGTAAGTCAACAACTCATAAATGAAAAAAATAACTAAACTAAACATAAAAACATTAAAGAAGACGTAAACATTAAAATAATAAAGAACATAAAAGCAATAACCTAAAAGCTAACAACCTAAAAGTAAATGTGTTGTAAGAAACATGAAAAGTTTAATAAAAGGTTAAAATTGAACTCAAACATGCGCTCCATGTGTATTAGTTTAACATTTAAATTTTAAATCTGTTTCCTCAAACAAACAAATTATAATTAGCTTTATTTTCTATTTAATTAAAACGCTTTTGTATTAATTGAATGGAGGAAAGTTAAAACGTTTTTTCATCTCCTTTTCTTATATTACACACTGTATTAACACTATCTCACTACCCAATTACTTTTCCCGCTCGGTTGTGATGGTTGGTTTGTTGGTGTTTTTTTTTTTTGCTTTTTTGGTTTTGTTTTGTTTTTTGTAAAAGTATCCTAGCACTGTTTCACCACCTTCAGTGGTCCAACCATCGTGATGGTAGCGAACAAGTGATGCTAGAGCACAGTACACTGTTCTCACTGATCGGAAAGTTGCTTCCGGTTTTGCTGGTCAGACTAAACTGAAGGGGAAAGCTAGGAAGCGGCGCTAGTCTATAAAAAATTCAAAACTGACGCAACACCTCCCAGCGGCGTGTTTGGCATTTCCGGGCGAAAAGCTTCATCCGCGGGGGGGCGGGTGGTTGGCAGACATGGAAAAATGGTACGCGGTTGCGGGGCAAGCCAGTTGTGTCCTTTCGTCCTTTTGTGCGAAAGGGCTAGAAGCGCGCGCGTTCGCGAAAAAAGCCTTTCCGTTTTGCCGGGGGTTTTTTTTTCGCGTGCCGTGCCGCATCGTTTACTTTAGCCTTTTGCTTCCATACCCTTACCGGACGGTTCTTTCACCCTTTTTTTTTGCTTTCTTTTTTTTAGTTTACTAAGCGAACCAGATTCTAGGTGAGTGTATATGTGTGTGGAACGTTTTTCACCTAAGCTGAAGGTTTTGGTGTGGAGCAGAGTGGAATAGAGAAAAGGTACGGGACGAATGATTGGACGTCGTTGGTTCATTTTTGTGTGTGTGTGTTTTTTTATGTAGCATTCTCTCACTACACTCAGGCGAAAAGATTCACTCACCGTTGGAATGTGAAATAAACGCTCGAGCGAGTGTGCTTCGGTCCCGGTGCCGTGAAATTAAGCTGTGCAAAACGAGTGCAAAACAAAAAACAAAAAAAAAACACACACACACAAAACGCAAAACACAACTTGAAATTTGATTAGGAAGGCTGCACATGCAGGAGTAATTTAAAGTAAAAGCGAAACTAGTGGCGCCCGCCCTTACGGCACGTGGCACTGTAACGCGTGGCAGGGTACGTAAAACAATNACACACACACACAAACATGGCGCGTCGGGTTTAAGAAGCCAGATCGTTGGCCTTTTTTGGCGACCGACAGGCAACCATCCGCAGTATTTGGCGTGCTGGGAGTAAAAGAAGCTGTGGGTCATGTTCATGGTAAAGTCCGTGCGCTTTTACCTCTTCTATGCCCCTCTTTCAGACACGGTTGACAAACCAGCCAACCGCTACACAGTGTGCGGCTTAAAAGCATGCTTGTTTGGTTATTTTATTAAAATACGCTTGAAAAATATATTATTTAACAAAATCCCTTTTTGCAAAATATAAGTTAAATTTCAACTATTTAATTGCATTCAAGTACAATAAATGAAAAAAGAAAATACAACGGCTTGAATACATCATAAAAACGAAAACAAAGAAAAATAAATAAAATTAAATAAAAAAAAACGATAAAATTGATACTGCGAGATACATAAATTCGCCATTTTAAATCGAAAACAAAAAGAGAAATGTAGAAAACTGGAAAACAAAAGCAATAAATAAAATTTTAAATACATATGGCGGCAGTTAAAATAAAAACGAACGAAAAAATTATCGATAAAAGATTAAAACAAAATAAGAAAAAAACTAACATGATAAGAATAATGTAATGTAGAAAAAGAAATAATAAATGGAAACAGTTTTACCATAAAGTTTAGTAAAAGAAACAATATTATAAACCAAATAAACTATAAACAAGTAACAATACAAGGAATAAATGAAATTAGTAAGTCAACAATTCATAAATGAAAAAAATAACTAAAGTAAACATAAAAACAATAAAGAAGATGTAAACATTAAAATAATAAAGAACATAAAAGCAATAAACACTAACAACCTAAAAGGAAATGTGTTGTAAGAAACATGAAAAGTTTAATAAAAGGTTAAAATAGAACTCAAACGTTCCAAGTATATTAGTTTAACATTTAGATTTTAAATCTGTTTCCTCAAACAAACAAATTATAATTAGCTTTATTTTCTATTTAATTAAAACGCTTTTATAAAAATTGAATGGAGGAAAGTTAAAACGTTTTTTCATCTCCTTTTCTTATATTACACACTGTATTAACACTATCTCACTACCCAATTACTTTTCCCGCTCGGTTGTGATGGTTGGTTTGTTGGTGTTTTTTTTTTGCTTTTTTGGTTTTGTTTTGTTTTTTGTAAAAGTATCCTAGCACTGTTTCACCACCTTCAGTGGTCCAACCATCGTGATGGAAGCGAACAAGTGATGCTAGAGCACAGTACACTGTTCTCACTGATCGGAAAGTTGCTTCCGGTTTTGCTGGTCAGACTAAACTGAAGGGGAAAGCTAGGAAGCGGCGCTAGTCTATAAAAAATTCAAAACTGACGCAACACCTCCCAGCGGCGTGTTTGGCATTTCCGGGCGAAAAGCTTCATCCGCGGGGGGCGGGTGGTTGGCAGACATGGAAAAATGGTACGCGGTTGCGGGGCAAGCCAGTTGTGTCCTTTCGTCCTTTTGTGCGAAAGGGCTAGAAGCGCGCGCGTTCGCGAAAAAAGCCTTTCCGTTTTGCCGGGGTTTTTTTTTTCGTGTGCCGTGCCGCATCGTTTACTTTAGCCTTTTGCTTCCATACCCTTACCGGACGGTTCTTTCACCCTTTTTTTTGCTTTCTTTTTTTTTAGTTTACTAAGCGAACCAGATTCTAGGTGAGTGTATATGTGTGTGGAACGTTTTTCACCTAAGCTGAAGGTTTTTGGTGTGGAGCAGAGTGGAATAGGGAAAGGTACGGGACGAATGATTGGACGTCGTTGGTTCATTTTTGTGTGTGTTTTTTTATGTAGCATTCTCACACTACACTCAGGCGAAAAGATTCACTCACCGTTGGAATGTGAAATAAACGCTCGAGCGAGTGTGCTTCGGTCCCGGTGCCGTGAAATTAAGCTGTGCAAAACGAGTGCAAAACAAAAAAACAAAAAAAAAACACACACACACACACACAAAACGCAAAACACAACGTGAAATTTGATTAGGAAGGCTGCACATGCAGGAGTAATTTAAAGTAAAAGCGAAACTAGTGGCGCCCGCCCTTACGGCACGTGGCACTGTAACGCGTGGCAGGGTACGTAAAACAATACGCAACAACTGTATGTGTTCGCTCCCCGGTTACGCGGCACTACACGGAAAATTACTCCGAAGGCAAAATGCAATTAGGAGAGTTGATGGGACGTGTCCTTTTGAACCAACTCTTCTGGGTTGGTCTGGGCTGATGGAGAGGGGTGGTGAGGAGGGGAGGCGAAGGGGAGGAAGAGCTGAGTAAACCGTTTAGAAATTTTGCACTGCCACCCACTTCCAGAAGAATGCACTTCGGGTATCACATACAACACCCCCACCCCCCTTCCACCCCCACACACCCTTACCCCACATGTCTTGATTGGTGTCGGTGTACGGTATTGTTAGATTTGTTTTGGATGTGGTTTTTTGCTCTCTTTTTCTTTCTCTCCCCTGTTTCGATGCAATTAGCTAAATCAATCGATATATTTTCAAACTGAAGCATTAATGAAAGGAATTTAAAAATATTGTTGTAATGGTAGTTTCATTGTTATATAAAAACAAATTATTAGCAACATAAAAAATAAAATGAATATAATTTGAAAAAAAAATAAAAAAATTATAATAATATAAAAATAAATAAATTAAACAAAGATAAAATTCGTAGTTATGAACCGACAACAAAAGAGGAATGTAGAAAACTGGTAAACAAAAGCGACAAATAAAATTTTAAATACATATGACGACAGTAAAAATAAAAACGAATAAAATATTAAAACAAAATAAGAAAAAACTAAACTAAACTAAACTAAATTAAAATAAAAGTTTAAAAATTTAAAATTTTCTTTATTTAAAACATAAAGATAATAAATTTTTAAATAATACACCAAAAATATTTTTAATCTACTTTTTTATTTCTTGTTTTTCTCTTGTTTGCTCTGTCTCTTTTCCACGAAACATTTCCTTTATAATCAATTTCTGAAACCTGAATTCTATTATTATTTTATAACAAAAACTAAAAGAAAAGTAATTCAATGCGTTTTGACGTTTGTGGTTTAATTAAAAAAAAACAAGAGTTTTTAACAGAACAGATCTTAACCTCAATTAGACAAATCGACTTCTCTTTTTTGAGACAATTTGAAATAAGTGTTTTATAGAGCTTTTGAGAGAGCTAATAGAGCTAATAGAAATTGGAAGTAATTTTCTTATTTTTTTCCTTATAAATGACTCAAGTGTGTCGCTAGATGTTTTTATTAAAAGTTTTACCGACAATTTAAAGTTAAATAACATTAATTAACGTAAATTGCATTCATCCATTAAGCGTTTATTCCATTTAAAAAAAACCTTCTTTGCGTCTCGATTGCTTATTTGTTTTCCGCTCTAATCAGCTCTTTAGCGAACAGATTTATAAACATCCTTTCGAGCAAAGTGGCACAATTTTAGCTCAAACAAGCGCGGCGGAAATGCATTGAAATGGATTAAAAATTAATGATCCTTGATGGGAAGGAAAAATCGATCACACAACACACACAAAAACAAAACCGTACATCGAACAAAGCGCAACTACTTAATTATCCGGCGCTTCTTTGGCGAACCTTGATTTTCCTCCTTCTCTTGCACTCAGTCTGGGGCTACCCCCCCATCCCCCCTCCCAACCTCCCTCCTTGAGTACAACGCTTGAGTAAACCTACATCGACATAAAGACCCCCTAATCGCAACACTATCCCCCTTCTGATCGAGAGCACCCCCCTCCTCCCCGCCCCACCCCCAGGGGCGGATGGTAGAAAGATTGTTTATTTGCCTCGCTAATTGATTCGCAAGATTCGACCCCTCTGACATATTTACTCACAGCAACAACGCTTCCTTGCAGAAAAAAACTTCACTCTCTCGCTCTCTCTCTCTTTCGTTCAATCTTATCCACCATTTTGTGACCGATTGGGGCGGAAAATCGGAAGTAATTCGATTTACGCTTTGCGAATTAATCTAGTTCAGTGAATTACGGGGCGGCCTGCCCCGACAAATGCTGTCCATGAAACGGTAACACAATCGCTGAATATTTCACATTCTCGTTCCTCCTTCCCCCCATTCCTCCCTTACCCCCTCCACTGCCCTCTCAACAAAATCTGCATCTATCGGTTTCTATATTTGATGAAGTTTTTCCATGCGTTTGCGGCCAATTGTTGTTTTTTCTTCCCTTTTCTCCTATGCTTTGTTGGTCTGTTACGTGTTTTTCTTCAGCTTTTCCACGATTCTTCACCGAACCGAAGTTTTCGCCACATCGAATGGGTAATTATAATTATTCAGGACGCAAATAAAAAAAAAACAACAACACAAGACACTGCGATGAAAGGGAAACCATACGAACGTTACGGTGGAATGAAATGAGAATGTTTATTTACGGACTTTTCCAACCAGCCCCCCTCCCTCCCCCCCCTCCTCCATCGTTTTTTGCACGCTCGTTTTCACACGCACCCCACCAAATGGGGTGTGCGAGGAAAAGTGAATTAATTATTAATAATTAAAGTAAAATTAATAGCTTCACATCGTTTCAGGTGCGTTCGACTGTATCCTGTCCTACCAGCCGAAGAGAGATTTTCTGCCAATCTCTGTCGTAAGCCAAAATGCTAACCACTGCTGCTGCTTTGCTAACCTTAACTGTAATGCCAAAAACTTTTCTTCCTGTCTGTGATGCGCACGAGAAGGAGACGAAGTACGCCAGGAAGCGACTGCATCCGTTTCCCGGGGCTCCTGTCAAACGGGGTAACGTGGGAAGATGTGCTTTCCAATGGGGAAAGTTTCACGGACAGGGCAAGGGAGGAGGGGGGGGGGGGGGGTTGGAAAAGCTGAACATCCTCGAGGTGTGGAAAATCTTCACCGCACGGGAACAGCCGTAACACTATTTCAGACAGTCAGGCGAAGCTTTTTGCCGTCCCAAAACGAGCCCCTCGGTGGCAAAATCGATCGATTCTCGTCAGCTTTGCTTGATTGATTAGTTCCCTGGCTGTTTGGCACTTTTGGGCAAACATTTTATAAATCGAGCGTAAAAAACCCCGCTTCACGATAAAGAAGATAGAGTGAGAGAGGGAGAGGAGGTGAAGGAAATATATTTTAGGGTGAGAAGAAATAACAAAATGAACGCAAATGGAGGGAAAAAACTGCAAGACGGCAGTCAAATACCGATTGCATCGTGCTGCATTTGTGTTGCAGCCCTTTCCCCTCTTCCTCCCTTTTGCTTCTTCACGCTCCGACACCCCCTTCCCCTCCCTCCCTACTTCCTTCCCCTTTCTGATTTTCTGGTCTGAGCTTTTCGTAAGTAATGACTTTGCAGGAATAGCTTTATCAACCCCTATAAACCACCCTAACGATCCCTTTGACAAGTCTTTGACTTTTTGAAGATGCGCTTGGTTTTACTATTTTTGTAGGGTAAAGGATGTCATGGAGATAGGGAATGTATACAAAAATGCAAGAACGATCAGTGGAGCGTAAGGGTGAACTTTTTATTCTAATTGAACTACTGTGAGGGTCGTTGATCCCTCTGGGGTGGGAAACTCATTTAGAAAATCAGTTTCCATTTTGAGGATCATGTATGGAAAATACTTGACAACAAAAAAGTAATTATTTTTAAGATAACAATATTTTCTAATTTTATCGTTGTTTTAAGGGCTACAGTATGAAATAAGGAACCCCCCCCCCTCCCCACCTCCTCCCATGGTCACTCACCTGAGTGATTATTACTCCTGCAGGGTGGTTCCCAATCGTAATTGTGACGGTTGCGTGTTTTATTTTAAATTATGTTTCGAGGCACAGACATCTGAGGGCATGGCCGTCCAAAAAGAAAATGTAGCCATTGGTGCCATCTATCGACCACAGGTTAAAGATAGGCGATCCCTTGGATACCGACCGAGTTATGGGGCAAAACTTGGTGCAAAAATGAACCTTTTGAAATTTTCAAATTTTTATAATTTTTATATTTCTTCTAATTTTTTTTTTTGAATTAAAAACATTATTTGAGTGAAAAGAAACTTATTTCAACCAATTGGCATTAAAATAAATCATTTCTTTTTTTGCAAAATTTCCCAAAAAATCGTAAGGATATAGCCTTGTAAAATTTTCGAGTTTAAATTTTTTAAATTTTTTTTCTGAGTTGTTATTTTTTTTAATTTAAAGCATTATTTAAGTGAAAAGAAACTTATTGCAACAAATTCGCATTAAAATATATCACATTTATAAATTTTGCTACATTGGCCTTATGAAAATTTTGAGTTTAAATTCTAAAATTAAATTTATTCTTTTTTTTATTTAAAGCATTATTTGAGTGAAAAGGAACATATTTCAGAATTTAGCTGTTTTTATGGACATTTTAATGATCTGAAATAATGAGTTTGCTGTCAAATATGAGCAATAATTAAGGATAAGTTTCACAACTACATTCTAGTTCAACTAAAACAATATTTAAAAAAAAACATTGAAATTTTTTTATTTTTGTTTAAAAACCCTGCAATATATTGAATGTTATGAATGTGGTAAATACAAGTTGACTTCAAAAATTAAAAAAAAAAAAAAAAACAATCCAAATCCAAGTGCAAAAAAAGAAGAAAATCTTCTTCTTCAGCACAGAAAACTCTTTATGAAAAAAACAACCATTAACACATAAACATGTTTTTTCGCTTTTTTTAGATTTTAACTTTTTTTCCCCTCTTGATGATATTTTGAAGTAAAAGGAAAGTATTTGCCCCGAAAGGATTATGCCTATTAGCAAAACATTTAATGCTGCTCCTGTCGAAGAATGATTTGTGGCACACGTACGGGCGGAACTTTTCTCTTGAAAAATTAAAAACACACACACAACGCTACCTCGTAGTAAACAAAAGCAGAAACACTTCGGAATGAAGGAAAGGAAAGGAAAAAAAAACAGATCGTAGAAATATCTACCACATCCCCACCGTTACGAGGGATTCGTCCTCGTTTTTAGAGTGAAAGTTTGGCAGCGAAAAAGCATCTCCGTTCCCCTAATGGGACGCATAAAAGGCAGCCAGGCTCATCACACAGCGTGTGAGCAGAAGCAACGTGGAACAAACAGTATACAACGGGTGCCAAACAATTTCCACATTTCCCTGTTCACTTCCACAATCCGTAACGTCGGGATAATGGCGAGAAGGATCCATTTAACAACCGATAGGCCTTTGTGTGTGTGTGTGTGTGTGTAGCACCCCGTGCAACGGAAAAGTCACGGCACCGATCCCCCATCAAGCGTTTTATTTTTTCGAGCACTTTCTCCTCCTTTCAACCCCTTACCCCTCCACCCCCTCCCCACCCCTTCGTTCGTGGGCATTTTGGTTTTCCTTAATATATATAGTTTTTCTTCTCTTTCTCTCTTTCTTCTTCTTTTTCTCTTTCTCCTCTTAACTCCTCTTTTGCGTGCTGCTTTTCCGGGATGAAGGTTTCCCGTTTTTATTTTTATTTTTATACACTACTTCATCCCCCATCTTACGGGCATTCCGTTCCGATGGCGATGGCTTTTTCACACTTTTGGCAGTATTTTCAGCATATTTAATGCTTTAATGCTGACTCTCGCTTTTGGTAAAGTGAGCGAGTGGTCGGTGGAGGCGGGAAAGGATGCGAGAATCTGCGGAGAAGCTGCAACGTTTATATCGTTCAGTTTGTGAAGCCTTTTACCTTTTTTTTTGGTCGATTTTTGGCTTTTCCGGGTTTTAATATTAACCGTCACCGTAAAGGTCGAAATGCACTTTTCTACACCCTGCCTCAGTTTTTTTTTGGTTTTCCCCAAAAATGAAATAAAACATGTGTAAATATGTATCTTATTTTTGCTTTTTTTTCCTTTCGTACCAAAACACAAGAAAAACTGGAGTTAAAAAAAATACACAAGGATCACACCCAATGGAAAGGCAACCAACCAGACCAAGACCTTTTGCAGCTAAATTAAGGCATGAAATGCGCTCGCAAAGTGACGACACCGTATCAGAAACGTTTTGGCACCGAGGTACACTTTCTACTTCGCTTCATACTTCGAGCGAGCGAGCGTACGATACTTGGCACTGTCTGCCAACAAAAAAAAAACGAGTTTTGCATTGCTCTTCACCGACTTCAACCGACGGTTACACACTTTACTTACATCCATTGCTTACCGAAAGTGGAGTGGAAAAATAGCAAAAAGAAACAAGTGAAAGAAAGCAACAACGAAACAAATAGAAAAAAAAAAACACAAGCAAATGGCACACAGGGTTGGCAAAAGTTCGGTGGAAAATCGACATTTGGTGGTGCCAAAAACCGTTTTCCATCTAAAACCCAGGGGCTTGGAGACGAGAGAGAGAGAGAGAGAACCCCTCCCCGGTAATTGGAATTGCGCCTTTTTGGGGGAGGCCGGAAGGGGAAGGGGGTGGCTGTTGGAGATTGGTGGAAACGCGTGCGGCCCTGAATCTTCCGGACACTTTAGAGTTTCGGGACAAAAATTAAGATGTTTTTTCGTCCGGCATTAAATATTCATGATGTTTGTTGGGCGAAAACTATGACAAGAGCTTGTCGCTAAGCGGGAAAGGTAACGAGGGGGTGAAAGACGAATAGGACTCATCTTGCACGGATCATGGACGGTTGAAAACCGGGCTAAAGCGGTGGAAAAATACGCACATTTCCCTCATAGTTACGGCGAGGTTTTTTTTTTTGCTGGTCGGACTTACATTAAACTTCATCTCTATTCCCAGCCGAAGATGTAGGCAAACTGGTGATGTTAGAGCAAAGATGGAGTTAAAATTTATTCTTTTTTTTCTATTTTTACTTCAAGAGGAAAAACCGTCCCATAATGACGGATTTCTTTTGTGGCGTTTACTTTTGTTAATAAAATACTTGTTTAATTTTAAGACTATTTTTACAACAAGTTTAATAAATAATTTAAATTAAATATTAAAACTAATTCTGGCAATATTTAGATCAAGATTAGTTGTTTGATTTTGAATTCAATTATTTTGAAAGTTTTTTTTTAATTATTTTGCATTGAAAAGTGAAAAACAACATTCGAATTTATTGAAATAATTAAATAGCCTATACTACGGATAGTGGAAAATATTTTTTTTTAAGTTAAATGTGATAATAAACCATCAATTGCTAAAAAAACCCCGATAAATTGCATTTTTTATGTAATTTTTATTATGATTTACTAGACTTAAACTGTAACAAGCGACAAACCTTTTTTTGCTTCTCTTAATCAATTTGATTAAAAAATAAATATATAATAGAATAGATGAAAGTTGAAATTCTTAGAAATAAGAAAACTAATTTCAAGTTCTCTTCAGGAGAATGTAATAAGCTTTAATTTGCTAGAAAAAGAGACATTATATATCAATAATGTTACATCTCCATCGAGATACTCTCTTCTCTACTCAATTTCTCGTCTAACTTCCCAGAAAAACTTCAATAAAAGTCACCGCTGACTTTTCCCTGACAAGGATTACCAGATCAGGGAGGAAGTGTTGGTTAACTTCTCGTATCCCGATCATTCAATCAACCGTTCAAGTGTCCGAACGAAAAAAAGGATCTTCCACGTGATACCGAACAGCCGAAACAAATGTAGCCCTTTTGGTTCATTTCAGGTGGTGTAGTTTTACAATTAGTGGATTGTTCTTTAGAGACAGCTTATATAGCTGTTAATGAACACTCACACAACTTAATCGAAATAAAAAAAAACTTTGTCCAAGGACTTGGTTCGCAGAAGAAAACAAAAAAAAGGACGTTAAGCGAAGGAATGGTTGTTTTGAAGGAACGAAATCTCATCACCATCATCATCCACATCATCTTCATCATGTGTGGTGACCGGTTCTGGTATCGTCAACCACCCCCCTCTCTCCCTTCTCCTCTGCCAACCACCTTCCCCTCCTCCTTCTTTACCCATTGGGTGGGAACAAAATAAAAAAAAACACACACACACACATACACACAGGAGAATTGGGTGACTCGATCCTGCCCCGAAGGAGATAATGAGAAGGAATAAAATTATCATTAATTAATGTTAATAAAGCGCTCGTTTGTAGGGCACTGTAGCAGCAGCAGAAGCAGCAGTTGAAAACAGGAGCAGCAGTGGTAGCGGTCGCCTCCCTGTGCTCATGTTCAGCTTTATCACATTCACAATTTCCGTCCGGCGCAGAGATTCTCTCTCTCCACAAAACCATCTTCGGCATACCGCCCCAAAAATATAAGTAACAAAAAGATACATCCCAAAAACGAAGCGTTCTATGTTCTCCCAAAAACAAAAACAAAAAAATACCTCGGACTGTGTGTACCCCGGGAACGATCGGTGATTATACGTATCGTTGGGCATTTTTACTAGTCCATTTCTCCCTGATGTCTAAAACAGCAAACGAAACAAAAAAACGACAACCTTTCTTCCTTGCGCTGTTCTATTTCTTTGTCTCTTTTCTTGTGTTTATACCTTTTTGTTTTTGCTTTGTTTTTCCCTGTTACGCTTTATCATTCCCACTCGCTTGTTTCGTTTGTTCGTTGCTTTTCAATTTTATTTAGTTTTGCTTTTCACCATCACGGTACTACTTGCGATAGCATTGTTTTTACTTCTAGGTGACTTTTCTTCCTTTTTCATCTTTCTTTTACTCCTCTGGTTAACTCTAGTTTAAATGTTTTTGTTTTTTTCCTGATTTTTTTTATTATTGCTTGCGTTTTCTTCATTTCACATTTTCGGTTTCTTCATTTTATAAACAAAAATAAAGTTTTGAAGAACAAAAAGAACAATCTTTTCGCTTAAAACGCCACTGGGAGTCTCTTGGTTTTTCTCATCGTTCTCCAGCGGGATGCATTCGAAATTTGGTCATCCGAAGCATGTTTACTACCCGCGTTGTCGATTCGTATTTTCGTCGCCTTTTTTGGGCCCGACCCGTCCCTTCCTTCCTGCTTCCCTCAAGGTTGTTCAGAATGTTTGGGGGAGGAGGGGGTGAAAGAGTGGAGTGGCGTGAAAACCGTGTATGAAATGTTCGACCATTTCGGCAGTTGTGCTTGATTAACTTCCAAATTGGAACTAATGTCTTCTTTTCCTGCCCGTTTTTTTCCCCTTTTTTTTGCTACGGCGTTTGCTGTTGTGTGCGTGTGTTCTCTTTGATATTTGAAGTTGATGATCTGCTTACTTCTATCATTTGGTGCTCATCTTTCCTGGTTACCCTATCGGTGCGTTTGTTTTCATTTTGCGTACCGTCGCACACACTGCTTATGAGAGAAATATTTCTTCACACACAGAGAGCGACAGTCGTGTATCGATAAATTAATGTGACGTTTTGAAACCCTTTCCTACATACAGATGATCATCACCGCCAAAGCGGAAACCTTACAGATTCTTTTTTTATCTGTTTTTCTCACCTGTACGCATCTAAAATAAATTAAAAGCCCAAAAAAACTATTCTGAAAACACTCTCTACGAGCGCTTAAGAAGAAATATTTAAAAATTAAACATGCAATCCCTTAATTAATATTTAAGAGTAAGCAAATATGTATAATGTTCATTGAACATTGAAAAACAACGTTTGATTAATTACTTTTAATATTATTAAACTATTTACTAGACTTTAAACGGAATACAAGACGGTTGTAAGTAGATTCAGTCTAATATTAAGCTTGTAGTGCCGCCATCTTGAAATAGTTTTTCTAGCACTTAAAAGTTTGCTATAAATTTATGGTTTTTTGTGCTGCAAATTAAATCTTTCGTATTCAGTACAAACATTTCAACGCAATTTTAGTGTGTTTGCATATTTACACCAGGTGTATTATATTTTTGTTACACACTGTAAATTTCAAATGTTGTCTTTCATTTGAAATTTTTATTTCGAAACAAATGTTTAATAGAAAATGAAAAAAATTCAATATAAAAAATATTATTTTATTATTTTTAGAGCTCCAGAGAACTAAAAAAGAACACAAAAAGGTATACTTTTTAAACCTTTTTTTTGGTATTCTATTTTTATAGCAGAAAAGAATTCATTACAGCAAATAGCAATTAAACTCAAAAAGAATAGCCTTCTATAATGGTGGCTTTTCGTTTTTGGTGGGAAATAAAGTAAGTGGGTAGCTAAAAATAGAAACCCTCATAACCATGCTCCGAGCTCTGATTGAAACGTTCACACACCGGAGTGCTATTAAGAGTCGCAAATGGTGAAGGTCCAATGTAATGTATTATAATAAAATTAACCATTCTCCCGGTGGTATGCACACACACACACACTCGTCGTCGGGTAGTATCCGTTTTATGGTACAAAATTGTTGCATCAATCAGGACCAAGTCCCCACGCGCATCGGTAAACGGGATGTACGGTAACATCCGTACGACTTTCGGTACACACTCGCACGGTTTCGTCCTTTTGTCACCTACACGGTTGCATTCCATCGCGCGTGCGAGGAACAAGTCGGTGGGGTTCGCGTGCGTGGCAATGCAATCGAGGTAATTTATTGCAAAACGCAACCGGAATGTATTGGAAACCAAGATGGGAGGGGGAAAGACTAAAATTAGCCTTACCCGTGCAGATCGTACGTAGTCTGCCGAGGCAGTACGCAGTGGCATCATCACCGTGGGCAATGCAGCAACAGTATCAAAACGGACACACGGACACCGTGGATCACATTCGTTTGCCGTTTTCGTTTGACCCCTGTAATGACGATAACAATTAGGCGGAAAAATGTTGTGAAACATAATCTCGCATCGCAAAACGCATCCCAGCCCGTACCTTTCGCTGTCACCTTTCGCTGGCTGGGTGCTTGGGAAGGATTTTCGTTTCAAAAACCCAGAGCAGAGCACCCAAAATGGTGTGCGCCTCGATTGCGACCTACTTACGCAGCCCCGCGCGGAAGGGCAGTATGGGTGGGGGGAGAGGGTGGGAAGCCACACATGTGCACGCGCGACCGTCACGGAAGGCTCACGTTTCCAAATATGGAACGCGCATCTGCGGTTTCGTTAAATATTTCGGCAAAAAACCGATCCCCGCGCACCGCGCGCTGGTCGCTGATTGATTGAAGGGTTCTTGCTGCGTGTCACCCCTGCGCGCAAGGGGGTTGAAAGGGGGGGTGGGGGAGGTGGTAGAAGGGAAGCTGTGTAACTCGAGAGCATTGTACTGCGTGCGGAGGCGTCCGCATCAAGCTGCATCAACCGCGCAAACGGAGAATCACATGAAGTAAATAAATAAAACCCTTTTACCGTGTAAGGAGGGGAGTATCTCGAGAGTGGTGCAGATGTAGTTCGTTTTACTTTATTTTGTAACTTAATAGAATCTTAAAATGGTGCTCGTTTTACTGATGAGTTAGATTTCTTTGAAGCGATTAGACAACGAACAAAACTTAGATATCATTTCAACGCTCAAGGCAAAACAGAAACTCCTCTCTGCTGAGACTGTAAGTCAATTTTATAGTGAAATTTTTATAGGAACATGTTTAAAATCCTAATATTTAGTACATCTTTTTTACTATATTAGTTATAGCTATTATTTAAAGACCAATAATTTATCACAACATTCTATAAACATCTATTGGCTATAATTCTTAAATTTCTAAGTAATTACTCGTTTGCTATAAATAACTATATTTGGTATAATTTAGATCCCATCTTCATGAAAGCAACGTTATTCCCTAGGTCTCATTTCCATTCAAATTCTTGTGGAAAGTTTTTTGAGCTATTTCGTTAAAAATAGTCCAAAACTACAAAAAAAATCATTACAATTTTACAAAACTAAAAAAAAGAAAAAATCCAACTAGTAAAATATAACACTCTTATCGGAACCCACACATCACACCCACACCTCGGTTCGTTTCCTTCGCCGTGTTGAGACTGTAAGTCAATTTTATAGTGACATTTTTATAGGAACATATTTAAAATTCTAATATTTAGTACATCTTTTTTACTATATTAGTTATAGCTATTATTTAAAAATAAATAATTTATCACAACATTCTATAAACATCTATTTGCTATAATTCTTAAATTTCTAAGTAATTACGTGTTTGCTATAAATAACTACATTTGGTATAATTTAGATCCCATCTTCAAGAAAGCAACTTTATTCCCTAGGTCTCAATTCCATTCAAATTCTTGTGGAAAGTTTTTTGAGCTATTTCGATAAAAATAGTCGAGAACTACAGCAAAAAAAATCATTCCAATTTTACAAAAATAAAAAAAAAAAAGAAAATATCCAGCTAGTACAAAATAACACTCTTATCGGAACCGACACATCACACCTCGGTTCGTTCCCTTTCGCCGTTTCCAACACTTCTTTCTGCCCCCATCTCCTCAACAATGAAACGGAAGCGAAAATCTCACTTCCTCATTCTTGAACTTCTCCGCAACTTGGTACACATGTACACATCTTAAATCCCAAACCAAAATGTCCTGTCGCCCTTGTTTGCCCCTCATCCTTTTTCCTCCTCCTTCTCCTCCTCCCCCACACACACCCCCACCCATCGACCGATGGGTCAATAATTATTCCGGTCACAGCGCCTGGGAAAGTTTCACGAAATCTCTGGTCGATTTCCTTCTCCGCAACATCGCGCAATCTGCCACATCGCAACAGAATCGCTCCCCCCCCCCCCCCCCCCCCCCCCCCCCCCACCCCCAAACCCCTATTTCCCAAAACTACCCCAAAGGGCGTGATTTTTTTCTCTTCTTTTTTTTGTTGTTTTTTTGTTTTGACCAGCGGGCGGGAAAACCGAGAACTGGGTGAGAACGTTTCCACCAAACGCGCAAGATGACAAGAGAAATCAATCACAATTCAACAACAACAATGCGAGAAATGGTA
>CM028117.1:12486418-12517883 GCA_016170025.1 Anopheles vaneedeni
GAAACATGTAACCACATTAACTTCCAAATTCTACTTTGGAAGCGAGTAAACTAGTTCACAGACGGCACGCGCTGCTTGGAAGGTGAAATCCCCCATTCGAAAAACAAAAAAAAAAAAAGGGCACACAAAGGTCGTACTGCAATGGCCGGGGGGCAGCTGGTGCCGTCACCCATTTTGCTGACAACCATTTTGTCTGTACGTCGCACCCATTATCGGCTGTCCGCGTACCGAATGTTTGACAGTTGATTCGTTTTCAGAGATTGTGGATAAACGCAGTCGCCACCGGTGTGTCGCGGTGTGAAAGGGTCATCTTCCTTTTATAGCAACGATCGTTTATAGCAAAACCACCGTGCGTCACATATGTATGTAAAAAAAAAAACCCGTGCTGCCCTTAGGCTCTTAATCCTCTGGCTGCTTCTTACCGCTCATACAGGTAACACCGGTTTTTTTTTCGATCACGGCATCACGGTGCGTGGGCGCGCACCTTCCTAAAAAACCCGATTACGACACACTGTGCCCACGGCACACGGACGTTTGTTGCCTGATGCAATGTGTGTGTGCGTGTGTTTGCCAACAAGGTTCGCCACCAGCTGCATCGTGGTGGGTTACGGGGGGTGCCTTAACAACCGGCTCTCTACTGCCCACGCAGACGCCAGGTCGTCGGTGAAGATGACATTGGTGGGAACTTCTGCAGCCGGCTCGGAGACGTAAGATTACCGCAGAGCGATTTACGCAATCCGCTGAACTGAGGCCGAGCTGTTGTGAGATGCATCCATGCTCCAGAGCGTGTTCTTTATTGCAGCTGACAAACATTACGGCTTGTTGAGACACTCGCGTCGTTAATTTCCTCGTTAGTGTGTAGTCCAAGAGGAAAGAGTGTCACTTTTGGAGGGGGGCTAGATTACAATTGCGTGTAAAAAGCGCATTAAAATCCCACCCCGGAATCATGCCGGGCACATGCCGTTCTAAGCGTTATTCTACCACTCAACGTATGTTTCGTCAAATGTCATCTGTTGCAGGCATTACCTTGCCATTTAACAAACCTACTGCAGTTACGATGCTAGCTAATAATGCAAGATTATAAACTAATCATGGTGTAGAAAGTTTACATGCGGTGACATTCAACACCTTCCTTCGTTTAATTCTACCTCCGCCTAAAGTGGTGCGTCCCGATACTTCGATTATAGACGCGGTTTACGACGCTTTGGTACGATGGTAAACCTTCCGGACTGCCGTCGGTGTCGTAAAATAGCAAATGAATCACTTAACGGTCGGCGTCTTCGGCGATGCAAACACCCGTGGCGCAATGGCGCGAACCATTCACCACACACTCGCCATCGGCCATGATGGTTGGTTTGAGTCACCAGAGTGCTTAATTAGTGTTAATTGACATGCATATCTGCTACGTATTTTTTCTGTATGTGTGCGCTGTCCTTCCCGCATACAAACCGGGTGGTAAAATGGGGTTTAAAATGAGGACGCGGGTGCGTGTGTGGCTAATCAACAGTTCACACCAAGAACAACCAAGGCGGAAAAAGGAGGGTTTTTTGCTATCCTATGCTGTGGATTTTCTGGGTCGATCAATTTGAGCGCCATCGCTGGATTGGAAAGATTACAATAGAAGCTAGTGCGAGAGCCCAATCAACTTAGACGACCTTTTTCCCTCTCCACCAAAATTTTGACGACTCACAAATATTCACGAATCGGAAACGGAGGAATGGTATGCAAATATGTGCAACACTGTGTGGTTTGAATGCTATTTCCGGCACCGAAAACGGTGCTGTTTCGTTCGATGGCAAAGTTGCAGACTTTGAGGAAATAGACATGAAAAAACCTTGAAGAGTCCAGTCGGCTATTCCGGTGGACGAATCAACAGGAACTACGGTAATGCAATAGTGAGGTATGGGAAAATTAATACAAGCAATTAGTGTCGGTCTCCGGACGTTCGCTTCCAACTATTCTGACTAGTTCGCTGTTTTCTTTACTTTGTATAATTCCCTGTCCAGGAAAAGCTTCACTGTAAAATCACTTTGAAGAGATTCGAAGCTGTTCGAAGAAATTGCAAGATCTTTAAAGGATGTTTCGTTTTTATTGCTCCACTTGGGCAGTTCGTTGGGGATTTCTACTAGTGATGGTTATTTCGCTCCTCAAACAGTGTCTGAAGAACTCCATGTACAAAAAAGAAAAACAAGAAACAAGAAAATCCTTCCAAGTAACCAGGTTCATTACGGAGTTCCCATACCTGAGTTAAAATTTTCCTTTCCAACGCTTAACTTCCAGCAGCAGCAACAAAAACTCATAGCAGGAGAGCGAGAACTACACACCGCCCAAAAACAATATGAGTACCTTCCAGGTGTTCCCAACACGGTCACCCGCGTGTTGTCATGGAGTGAGGTCGGGAGTAATTGATGCCATAAAGCGTGTGTACTACATCGAACCAACATGAAAGAATGGAAGAAATGACTTCTCAACAAAACAATCCCTTTTCGACTTTTTTTTTACGATCATCGGGTTAAGGTTAAGGTGTATAGAAGGCAGAAGTGCCTAACAATACCCTGGTAGGCACGTTCCATATGTTCGCCGGTGTGTTTGGTGAAAAGTTCTAAATCGTTCTAACCGCTACCGAAAATCGGTTTATCAGCTATGGATACCAACGCAGTGCAAACTTTTTTTCTCTTCTTCGGCTTCCTAAAAACCTTTTCAACAATGAACGCGTGCCTCGAAAGTCTTGGGAAAAGGGTAACGCACCGAATATTGAGGTGAGGTGCTACTGATGCGGTACCAAAACCTGAAATACTCCCCGCCAAAAAAACATGAGGATGAAAAAACGCACTAAGATATCGATTATAAATTGTTCCCGTTGTACCGTACACATCCACCCTGCAAGGGATGTATTCTATCCGACACCTAATCCGCTTCCCATCTACTACTCCCTCCGCCCAATCCCAACATCTTCTATCCAAGTACTCGGTGTCGAGTCCCTTCTCTTTTTTTGTTTGCTCCACTAGAATCTTTCAGACATTCGATGGCGTTTTTGGTGCGTTCGGGACACCAGTAGTATGTAAACTCACGCTTGCCGGTGGTAATGTTTTACCCACCTTATTGCTACAGCGATTAAGAACCTCGTCCACTAACCCACCTTCAACCCTCTGCTATTCGCGGCAGGTACGCTATCGCTATACCTTGGGTAAACCACCAGGCGAAGCGATTCGGGGCTAAAACTTAACTCAATTGTTTTGCTGCCACTGTATCCAAGGGCGACTGGGCGATTTCCGCGTGTGCACCTTCTTTCGTCCTTTTGTGTTTGCCTACCCATACACACACACACAGACACGGACACACCGACAGGTACGAATGGTACGAGTACGCTTCCTTGAATGCGCACACCAGCGTACAATTAGTACACACTCTGATGGCTAGTCTGTTTCTTCCGGACAGTTTTTCTCCATTTTCTCTTCCAACGCACACGCACACATAAACGTGACGGGGTACATTCTAAACAAGGCTTAGAACTACTACTTCTCGATCTGTTTTCCTGCTCTTTCGTTCGCTTTTTGTCTCTCTCTCTCTCGCATCGCTACACACGCTCACACTATCATACGTTTTGTGAGTTCCACCGTGTCCTGAGTGGTTTTAGTTCTTTGCTCCTTAGCAACGGAAAAAAGGTACGTTCAATTCTACCTTTTTCCTTTCCATTATTCCGCTCCCTTCCCTTATCCTCCTGCCACACCGAAAAAAAACCAAGCAGAAAAGGGAAACAGAAACAGGAATAAAAACATAACATCAATCGAACAGCAACCGAACAAATACACCACAAACCTCTGGCGCGTATAAATCTTCCACTGCATTGTTTACCTTTTGAGCGATCGACATTCCGGAAAAGCGGAAGAAGGAGAATGAATTTCCTCCCTTCACGAAAACAAAGCAAAAAAAAAACATACCGTTAACACCAACCCCAATACTTTTGCCGCACTGCCACCTCAGATCAGGTGGTCTCTGTACGGGTTACAGCTTGGCAATGGTTTTATTTCGCTGTTTCGATGCTTGTCGCTTATCATTTTTACACTCTGCCGCACTGTCAATGAAACCAATTTTGCTGGCAAAAGGGCTTTTTATGGTTTGAAAAAGGGAATTTTTCCGGGGAGAGAGCGAGAGCGACCAAAAACAAAAACACAAAAACAAAATGGGAAATATTCCATCACAAAATATTTCTATCATTATTGCAACAGTTTTTGTTTTCCGGAACAGTTTAAAAACATTCTCAAAATTTAACAATTTCAAACAACAAAAAACCAACAGTTCGGCGTTCAATGTTCACTGTAATTATTCGCTTAATTGAATATGATATTTTTCGTGGAAATGTTGCATTAGGTATCACACAGCAACAACAACAAAAAACCCCATTCCTGTTAGTACTCCTTCATTAATTGTAGCCATTCAATTAGGGTTAAATAAATTAGGGGGAAAATTTAAGCATAGTGGGACCGCATATGTATGTCCCAAAACAATCGCACCAGAAGCGTAAAAGTGATGCGAAAATGGAAAGAAAATAACATTTCATATTTTCCCTTTTTGCCAGCAACAAACTTAGCTTCGTTAACAAGCCCAGGCAGGAGAAAGAAGAGGAAAAAAAACGACTCAAACAGCAGTAAAGTGAAGCAAATCATGGTGAAAATAAAAAAAAAAAGACAAAAAACACACACAGAAAAAGAGAGAGAAATAGCAGTCTAAAGTAAATTTAAACACGAAGAAAATTCAGAGAGAGGGACAGAAAAAAGCAGCAAACGGTACCGGTTGGTACCGGTGGAGGGCAGAATGAAACAGGCCCTATGGTGACGTGCAAAGTCACCGGAAAACTTTTGCGATATTGTCCTCATCCGCGTACTACGTTCGGTGGAAAGAATTTAAACCAAAGAAAAAGAAAAAAAACAAGGAAAAAACACAAAAAAAAACCACACAGACCGCATGCACGTCCGTGGCGTACGCACACGTGGAAGCAAACTCCACGACACTCCTTGACCTAAAACGTGCATACGTGGAGTCGGAATGAAAGTGTGGAGTGTGTTATGCCTGGGTTATGCAGGTGCGGCAGAGATTGCGTCGCCACCGGTTAATAAGCTACGCGAACCGTTTGGCTGAGGGAAGCCTTATATATCTTTTTTTCAAAAAAAAGACATAGAGACTTCAGACATATGTATGGGACTGTTAGGTATGCTTCGACGTACGGAGGTCCGTAGCACATGTGAACCTTGTACGGTGCACTTCACTTTTTCTCGCTTTGTCGTATAGTTAAATTGATTTAAGAAAAGTGCATGTGCACCATGATTCCCGTACAACCGTTCTTATGCACATCCGGCAGCGTTTTCTGTGTCGCTCATTAGGTTATCTGACCTCAGGTAAAGAGAGTTAACATATGTGAAACAACCGCGCCATTCGTGGAAGTAGTCGAAGGCACCGTATCTGCTAAATGTCTTGGTTGACTGTACAGCTTTCTAGCTGGAAACAGCTTTGAAAAAAAAAAGTCCAGGCAAAACATAAAGAATGGTGGAGTTAAATCCCACGAATTGTCGTGGAGTTGAGGAGGAAGTACCTTGAGTAGCCTCAAGTCGCGTATGGCGATTTTAACCTGTCTTAACTTTCTCCAGTATGCAAGAATATAACCTCAAATTTAATTCTTGATTGTACTAAGGCTAAAACACACAATGGTTCATCTCTTCAATGCATACCTGTGCGTAAGATGTCGTTTCTAGGTAGCACACTAGTCTTGTGGTTTGTTTTGAGTTTGTTTGATTGTAGTAAGCTGATGACGTTGTTTGCTGTTTCGATATCTTTCCCGCATACACACTATTTTCACACCTCACTGCACATACACCTCCCTGTACGCCTAAAAAAACGCCTAACTGCCTTCTATGTCCTAGCAACGGCTACCAAAACCGGTGCACACTTTCGCGACGGCGACCAACACTGCATCGAAACGGCAAACTCCTTTGTCCGTTTTCGTGGACACTTTGCAGCAGCAGAAGATCTTACGGGCTGGTTACAGTCCGTAACGCAACAGAACCTGCCAGATTACGTCCAGCGTGCACGGTACCCTGCCTTATCCTGGCCGTACAACCTGACACCTACCAACCTACTTCACCGGCGGTGTTTGACACCCCTCCCCACGGTGGGGGTCGCAATACTCCAACAACCACGGCACACGGTTTCCAACACACACACACCCGCTCGCTCACTCACTGAGAAGAAGATGACAGACAAAAAAATCGGAACAAACACGCAAAACAGCCGTCCGAGCCCGTGCGCGCCTTAGAACAGCAACCGCGTCCGGGAACCGGTTACGGAACGAAATTTCATTGCATCCGACCGTCGTATGCTAACTAAATTATGCTTTCCGATCTCGGACTGCGTCAACCTGGGCATTCGGGTGTTCGGGCACCGCGTAGCAGTCGTGCCGGAGTCCTTTTGCTGGCTTCGCGCGGGAACATCACATTCCGGTGCACACTCGGGTATAGTAGTCGGCCCGGGTTCGGGACAGGATTCGTTTACTGGACGAGTCCTTGTTAGTTGCTGTTTTTTTTTTCTTCTCTTCCTTGGTAAAGCTCTTCGATACATATTTTGTGTTCCTCTCGCTTTAGTATTTAGGAGTTCGGGCATCCATACCCGAGCATCGCATCCGGTTTTTGCCGAATCGTACGGCCCCGGTATCGTTTGCAACGTGCGTTCGAAGAAGGTTTCGCAGGTTTAGTACACGAGTACAAAAAAAAGGGAAGCCCTAAACAAAACAAAAAAAACGCACACACACACACACGGTGACAAAACCCGAACGGTACCCGAACGAAGCTGCTGGCGCTGATAACTGACTACTGCTGGTAGTGTGGCTGCGCGTGCTCCAAACGCACCAACACTAGTTGCGGCGTTCGATACCAGCAGCCGTAGGAAAGTGAGAGCAGATTACAGGTGAAAAATTCACACACCATCTCTACAGTCACACACATCGCTACGCGAAATCGCGTGTATGCTGTGGCACGATAAAACACACCAAAGCAAGTGTGGCCCAACACGTGCCAGGTTTCGTTTTTTGGGCTATAAGAATTTTTTGACCATCGCGCCGAACCCATTGTTCCGCACTGTAGCGAGACGCGTAGCTATGACAGGTTGCGTGACACCAGCGCTACCGTTGAACAGTGGTGCAACACACGCGCCAAACGTGTCGTGCAACAACGCACCATTGCAAGACGTTAAGTGGATCGGGACATTTAAAAAAAATGGACGAATCCTTTTCTGAGGGGTAGTAGCTAGTGCAGAAATAACTGAAGAAGAGGAGGGGGGAGTTGATTTTTTTTATTATCATTTTTGCCTGCCGTTTCTCCCAATCTCGCAACCATTCCATTTATATTAATATTTTTGTTTTGTGTAAAAAAAAAATAAAACAAAAATCGAGAAAACAAAACCGGTTTCCAACGGAAGCGCGTGTGTGGCGCGTTCTGCGTTCCAAAAATGTTCCACAAGCACGGGCAATGGTGAGACAGGTTACGATGCTCGAACAAAAACGTGTTGTGCGTGTTGGAAGACGATACGAGCGTGAGAGCGAAAGAGAAGAAGGCAGAAGAAGAAAAGAAAAAAAAACAAGAAGAGGAAGAAGAAGAAAAGAAGAAGAAAAATAAGAAGAAGAAAAGGAAAGAACAGAAAGAGGAGAAAGACAGTGGGGGAAGTCATCTTAGTGGTATCCTAAGCGCTACCTACAGGCCCGGTCGTGTGCCGTTGCGTGTGCCGCTTGGGACCATTTTTCTTGAAGGTAGAAAACGCTTCCTATCGTAGCAGCATCCCAAGCGGTGGAGCAGATGGAGTGAAGCAAACACGCTGCGTTTTGTGACCGAGCGGGAGATCCACCGAGGCACTTCGCTTTCGCGCTCTCCCTAGCGCTGATTTTAATCTTTTCCTTTCCTCTGTAACTTTATTGCGATCGAGCTGTTGGAGGATGTTGTGTGTGTTTTTTTGCCCTTCCTCTGTATCTTCTGTTTCTCTCCCATCAATTACCCGGCCGGCTCTCTTTGTTAGCATTTGTACGAGTGTGGCTTGATTTTTTTTTTAATCGTATTATTATGACTGCTTCACTGGCCGTTTCTTTTGCTTGGCCGTACGCGCACCGGGAGCCGTAATTGACTCGTTCAAATCAACGAGCGCTAATCGAAAATAGTCTCTGTATCGAGATATGTTACCCCGTCGTAAAGCGGTTGGAATAGGTTGGCGGAAACGCAGTAGTGCTGAATGTGTGAAACCCTGTAATAGCGCAGATATGCAGGGGATTACATATATTGCGGTAGAAATAAATTTATATCAGCAAACGAACACAAAAATGGAAGAAAATTTGCTTAAGAAAATGCAGATAAAAAATTTTAATTCTTGTCTGCCTATCTTTTTTTTGTTGTTGAAATATTTTATATAAAAACAGACAAGTGATGCAATTATTATGCAACACACTGTAAAGCAGATTGCACAATTTATATAAAATAAAAAGAACACATGAAAAAAACACAACAAATTCTTTTCTAATAAACTAAACGAATAATACATCATCAGCCAAATAACAAATAAAAAGTCTCAAAGTATCCAAAAACCAGCATATATTAAGATAAGTTTTAAAATATAAGTTTTGATTTATAAAAAAAATGTTGAGGATTTGAAGTAAATATAGTTATAGTAATTTGTCCTTCAAATAATTCAATACAGTGAAACCTAATAAAAGCTCTCGTAAAAAAGTTAATAAAAAAGACAAACAAAATAAAATATGTATGTAAAATGAAATTAAGATTGGTTTAGCATTTCATTTGTATCCAACGAATCCAAAATTGCAAGAAAATTTGCTTCAGAAAATATATTAAAAAATGTTATTCTTTTCTACCAATCGTTTTTTGTTGTTCAAATATTTTATCTAAAAAAGATAAGTAATGCAATTATTATACAACACACTGTAAAGAAGTTTGCTCAATTTATATAATGTTGTTACATGAAAAGAACGCAACAAATTTTTTTCTAATAAACCAAAAGAATAAAATATCATCAGCCAAATAACAAATAAGTCTAAAAAATATTCAAAAACCAGCAAATATTAAGATAAGTTTAAAGATAAAAGTTTTGATTTATAAAAAAAAATGGTTTAGGATTTGTAGAAAATATAATTATAGTAATTTGTCTTTCAAATACTTAAATACAGTGAAACCTAATAAAAACTTTCGTAGAAAATTGCATTAAAAATGACAAAAAAAATAAAATAAGTATGTAAAATGAAATTAAGATTGGTTTAGCACTTCATTTGTAGAAGAGTATCTAATGTCTTGTAGCGATACGAACCGTATCACAAGTGCTTCTCCATGTATCTTTTTGCTGCGAACGTACACGCTTGCACCACATAATTACTGCCGTATCGAATCACACTCGATCGGTCCGAACGAATCGTTCAAACCCGCATCCCGTACTGCGGTTTGTTACGCTGCCACAGTCCGAACACTGGCCGTGGCAACGCGACACACAAACCGAAGACGAATACAGATTATACACGCAGCAGCAGCAATACACTCGAACGGACCCCGTTTTGGAGACACTGACACCGCTGTGGCATAACAACAAGAAGAGGAGAAGAAGAAAAAAAGTTTTACAGAAACTGGTACAAAAAAGGGGAAGAAAGAAAAATTGAAGCATAACGTTAAGAAGACGAAAAAACCTCCACGACCGAGAGATGATGCCAAGATGCTGGTACAGGATGAGATGAAAGAGATAGAACCGTGTGTTTGTGTGTGTGTCAGGCAGAGAGGGAAAGAAAAGGCGAATTAAAAAAGACGACCAACTGTAAAGAACCTGAGCCACGCTCATTAATATAAAGTTGAACCGGTTCTAGCCCCGGTAACCCTTCTGAGTTACTGTGCCGCCCGAAGACCGCAGACACCATTTCCTGTCCATTTCGGTCGCACTCCCAACCATCAGAACAGGTAGAGTCGGCAGTGTTGTGCAGCTGAAGCTGCACCTATGTAACATTCTTCCAGCGATGGTGGAGTACGCAGCTAAGTTTCTTCCATTCACAAAACTACACCACAAGCATCTAATCATCGCACTGTCGGACATGTGCTCCCGGCAAACTTGCGCTTGCGAAGGTAGCAAACGGTGTACGATGAGTAAGGTTTTTGGAGGCAACTATTCAATCCACATCAGTTACGGGTTTCGGAAGCTGACGGGTGAATTGGATTAGGCCGATGGTTTGGTTAGAAGAATGGAACAAAGCGAAGGTTACGTCACAGTGTTTGTTGCTCAATTTGCTACATTAGATGTGGAAAAGCACTCACTACTTGGGAAGTTTGTGGAGATGATATTGGAGTTAATAGTCGAACTAGACGACCTTCAATGCTATTTGCTACGATCCGTGTTACATTCTTACGGCATTCATTTCGGTGGTTACGAATATATTTGATACCTCGGCTGAAATTCCAGAATGCACATCAAAATCCAACTCCTACCTTTCAGCTATTCGTAGGCACTCCTCTCAACAACAACAAAAAAACGAGACACTAATCCCTTCACCCTAACCAACGAAACGGATCATCGATCGATTGATCGTGCCCTTGCTGGTTGTTGTTTTGTTGATTTTTCCACTCATTTCCTATCTTTTCAATTTCTTTCTACTCTAGCCATCCTTACACATTTGTTGGGATGCGCGCATCTCCGGGATGCCATCCGATGCCGCCTCAATGTGTCCTGTCCTGCNCATTCACAAAACTACACCACAAGCATCTAATCATCGCACTGTCGGACATGTGCTCCCGGCAAACTTGCGCTTGCGAAGGTAGCAAACGGTGTACGATGAGTAAGGTTTTTGGAGGCAACTATTCAATCCACATCAGTTACGGGTTTCGGAAGCTGACGGGTGAATTGGATTAGGCCGATTGGTTGGTTAGAAGAATGGAACAAAGCGAAGGTTACGTCACAGTGTTTGTTGCTCAATTTGCTACATTAGATGTGGAAAAGCACTCACTACTTGGGAAGTTTGTGGAGATGATATTGGAGTTAATAGTCGAACTAGACGACCTTCAATGCTATTTGCTACGATCCGTGTTACATTCTTACGGCATTCATTTCGGTGGTTACGAATATATTTGATACCTCGGCTGAAATTCCAGAATGCACATCAAAATCCAACTCCTACCTTTCAGCTATTCGTAGGCACTCCTCTCAACAACAACAAAAAAACGAGACACTAATCCCTTCACCCTAACCAACGAAACGGATCATCGATCGATTGATCGTGCCCTTGCTGGTTGTTGTTTTGTTGATTTTTCCACTCATTTCCTATCTTTTCAATTTCTTTCTACTCTAGCCATCCTTACACATTTGTTGGGATGCGCGCATCTCCGGGATGCCATCCGATGCCGCCTCAATGTGTCCTGTCCTGCGTCGTTCACGCGCGGGAACACACAACGAAAACGAACGAAACTGGACGAAAGAGAAAAGGGGAATAGGGAGAGAGAGAGAGAGAGAAACACACCCGATTCAAAACCTCAAAGTTCAAACCAGAAATGGAACCGGGGCAAAAGGATGGGAAGGAAGGTAACCGAAGCCGTGGTACGGTTGACCGGGATGGCGGGAGGTAGCATGTTGTGAATAGTTTATCTCATCGGCTTCATCGCATCGCTTCTTCGCAGCTCAGCGTGTCTGTTCCGTACCCGTTGCAGTCGCAGACGCAAAAGGGCTGTTACATTGGCTGCTGCTTGCTGCTGCTACCACCTTGCCGTTGGTCGTATCGGTGAGAAATGATACTGCAGCAATTTCGATGATAAATTTATTACGCCCAAATTGAGCTGTCCGGCAAAACGGAGGCTGCCATTGCTGCCGTTCGAGCTGCTGCTCAAGCGTTATAATCCGTCCGATGTGATGAGGCAAAGTTTCGTGCATCCGGGGTCGGTTTTGTGCGAAGGGGGAATACAACAACAACAAAAAAAAAAACGAACACATACCCCAAAAACCCCTGCGATATCCTTTTCAAATCAGTTTGACTCGTTCTCGGATTAATGTACGTCGATACCGTACGAGGATGTCGCTTTCGGGGTACTGATTTATATTTTTGAACACGCCGTTATGGCAGTTTCGCTATGAAATGAAATGAAACGTTGCAGAGATTTTAAGCGAACTAAGTGATGGATAAATGGGACAATTTTAACCGAAACAACAACAACAAAAAAACCCCAGCCCTGGCAACTGATTGCAATTTGCATCATTGAGCTTTTTATCGCTGCACGATTTCTTCGGGTGTTACGTTACACACCGATTACACTAGCCGCCATTACGTAAAAAAGGTTCAATTTTTTGGAGAAGTTTTATGCGCTTTGTGTGAAAAGTGAAACAAAATGTTTTCTAGCAATAGTGATCAAAACATTTAACTTGTCCTAATAAAACAAGCGTATTGAAAAGCAGAGCTAAGTTGCTAAAAAAATTATACAAGGTATATCCAGACAAGGAGCGACTAATACGAGAGACCTCAAGAATTGGATTGAGGCGAAGTACATGATTGCTGAAGACTCTGACCCGTGGTAGGACTTGCCTGAGAAGTAGAGTATCTGTTGACGGCGATGATCTCGAGGTAGTTGAGGAGTTCTGATACCTTCGGATAATAACCCAAGTCGCGAAATCTGGAGGCTTAACAAACGAAGATACGAAGTGCAGCATAAACCGCACCTTGATACTATCGGAAGTATCTACGGCCGCGAGTTTTGGACAATTTTTGGTTGAGGATGCTAACTCTCTCACTATTTTCGATAATGTTGGGCGTTATTTTTTAGCAGAGTAGATATCTTGACGGTGGTTAAGACTTGAGGAGTTAGACACTTGAAGAGGATGCACCACCAAGAAAGTCCTCAATGCTAGATCAAGTACAGCAAGCTCAGTTGGAGATTGGATGAAACCGGGAATGGAGAACAGCAGCTCCGGACCGACTTTCCTGGAAACGGTTGAGCGACCTAGCCATGTCAGCACGACGTACCAGAAAAAGCTGAAGATATCCAGACAAGAAATTCTTGAAATACTCATGACTTATATACATTGAAGTTCAATATTAATTAGATATGCTATTTAAAATATTCCAACACGTTTGTATCATGCAAAGATTCTCCAGAGAGACCACAACCTTGACCAGCAGGTATAATACATAAAGCGGTTAGAAGCTGCAGACTTAACTGATGCCCATCTAAAGCTCTTTCAAAACATTGTCCATCGTGGTCAGGTTGCAACGGTAAAGCTAGAACAGAACGTATCTCATCTGTTACCAACAGAAATAAAGAGACCGAGGTTGTGGTTTTATACCCGTACCAAGGTAAAACCGAATCCGTAATCCATCTTCCATCTTGGAAGCGGTACCACTGATGATATGCATACAAAGCAGAAATCACATTTATTGAGCTTCATGACGGGCTAATAAATTTACCATGTTAAGCTCTGGGATGTTACCACTAAATGTCGTTTTAAAATAATTTTCTATTATTTAAGCTGTTTAGGGTAATATTGTTTTGTAATGATTTAGCTATGAAGCTATTCATCATCCAGCGTATCGGGTTGCGATAAGGTTGCACGGACACACTCCACTTACCAAGAAGTCAAGTACGGTAAGTTGCAATAAACCATCGATTCGTACGGTACAGCGAACGGTTTCCGGTTGTGAGTGGTTCCGTTCCCGAGGCCTCCACTTACAGCAAACCCATCCCGGTAACGCATTACCAATCATAACTCATGTCGATGTTTTGCCGGCCAGGCAAGCACTAGAAAACCCTCTTCTACCCCAAAAACCAATCTACACCGCCAAGTATCTTTAGGCGTTACAGCAAGCGACAGCAGTAAACCGCAAGAATAATCTTAGCGTTAGCGTTTCGAGTTGCTCGTCTTGAGTATCTTAGTAGACTAACGAGAGAGAAATGAAGAGAAAAAAAATTGAATAAAAAATATATGTACAACCAGGCTTTAGACGTTGTTTTGCAACAAACACAAACTTTGCCGATGGGGAACTTTTGATGGAAATGGTGTACAACGAATGCACCACACCAGCGAAAGTTTTGCAAGATTCACACCTTTTTGCTTCGTTTCCGTCGGGTAAAAGCCGTGACAGTACTTTTACACCAACCCACCCACAGAAGCCGGCTGGAACCAGACGAAGATGAAGCCGAATGAACAAGTTTCCCCTTTTGTTGCGATAATGCACCGGTGGGCGCACTATATACCGTGCCCCGGGTTTTACATCGTCGATGCCAGAACGATGCCCGCCCTTGTGACTAATTAATTCATATTTAAACGTTTTCTAATTATTATTACTATTTACCAGCCGTCTATCGTTTGCCCGGGGGCCCGGGCTCGGGAACGCTTGCCCAAGAATTCCCCCGCTCTGCGTCAGTGTCGATGTCGGGTGCTGAGGTACGATTTTACCAGGGAACTATTAATAGTTTTCCCTTTTTATGCATTTTCCACGGTAAGTCGTCGTGTATATGTGCGCTTTTAAATGAAGGGAGTAAGTTTCTACGCTTGCTCGTAACTAGCTCGGTAGAACTATTCCAATTGCTTTCAAAATCTATCTCTGTTCGCAATTGGAAAGTAGACACGCACCCAACATATCGCCAAATCTTTTGGGCAATATAATTCGCAAACAAAAACACAAAAAAAAAACTTCTAATAATCTACTTTTCTCCATTATTTGAATTGTTCGCAAAACAAACCAACCATTAAAACCCTCAGGTGCACGCAGAAAAACAATCACCCAATCTTTTTTCTTTGTTTTGTTTTGTTTCCTGTTTACCTTCTTCCGTACCACAATTTCACTCCTTTTATTTTTTGCTGGTGAATTTTGGGCAAAAACTTCAAATGGAATTTAGAAACGCACTCCGATGGGGAAAGGAAACCGCCGAACCACGCTAAAGATGAAACCACTTCCTGCACGCAAGATAAGCAAACAGTAGATAGAGCTCTACTCCCCAAAAAAAAAGGACACTTCTCCAAGAAGAGACAACTAAAAACCCGAAACTGAAGAAGTGAGAAAGAAGAGATCGGCAAACTCCTTTTTGCCGTGGAATGTTTTCTTGATGTTTGCCTTTAAAATATCGTTGATCAACGGACTTGGACGATCACAGAACTTGGAATGGTGCGGGAGGTATTCGGGAAAATCACGACTCCCTTCGCTAGACCCCCGGTAGGTCCTAAAGCCACCACGGTTTGGCATTTGAGGCCAGGTTGAATAATTTACACAAAAGTTATTGCCTGCCACGGTCGATAATTAAAATCGAATATGAAAAGGCTAACCAACAAAAAAAAAACAACAACATACACTCAGGTTGGAGTGAAAGTGAAAGTTGACAATTTTTTTTTTTACATATACAAATTGAGGAGAGTTCCTCGGGAAATAGGGAGTTGGAAAGTGGAGAAGAAGGGAGTGAACGAATCCTTGCCATTAACGAGATAAGAACTGAACAAATCCCAAACATCGCTCGATTCGTGTTCTTGTTCCCTTACCCCCCTCCCCCCTCCCCCTCCCCCACCTCGCACCCTTCATCCACACACAAAAAAAAACAATTGGAGGCAGGCATTTTGGCTCCTTTTTCTTTACACCCGCGCGCCCGGAAGGCGCACTTTTTGCACAGCAGCATAACCAAACCAGGTTGACATCCGCACAAAACATTTCTAGCGTTGTGGGTTTCGTGGGAGGGGTGGGGGGTGGATAGGGGGTAGGTTTTGTTTAGCCGTGGTAAGCCGTGTGGTTTCGTTTCGTTGGTATGATTATGAAATTTATCGCTGTCAACCGTTCAAAGGCCGCTTTCTCGGGGGGCCAGGACGAAGTTTGTGAAGCGATTTCTTGCGAGGATTTCTCGCAACGCAGCCTAAAAGTGCTGGGCGAAAGGGGTTAAGCTATTTAAAGCGGGGTGACGCTGACGAGGTTCAATAGCTGCTGCTGGTTGCAGGATTATTTATAGACAACAAAGTTCGTGCGCCCGGATAGAGAAGGTACCTCACGAGGTACCATCAAATAAGGAGTAACAGTCTGATCGCATTTGGTTGCCTTATCAAATTGATTTCTTTTTTTTCTCGTCTTCCCCCTCCCGCGCGTTCTTATCTGTTCGATCTATTTGAGTTTTTCAAATGAATTGGAAATATATTTGTAGGCTGGTTGGTAAAGATAGACCCCATCTATGGTATAGATTCTTTCGTTTACCTTCAGGGGGGAAAAGAAAGGCAATTAAAAAGCATGCCACCTAGATGCGCCACCAGCAGGAGACGCTAGAGATTGTTTGTTGAAAATCTCTTTTTTTTTTTGTTCAACCCCTCCCTGACGGGGTTGGTAAAACAACAAAAAGAAAAATAGCATACAAGTAAAGAATAATAGGTCTAATAATGAAGGAGAAATGAAAAGTAATTACTTTCTTCCGGGCGTTTGGTGACGGTGGTCTCTTACGTACGATTACGTACAGTACAAATACACCCTTTTTGCACCACCAACATATATGTCAGCGGCGATGGATGAGCATAGGAAAGCGAACGAAAAATAATATTAAAAATAAAAACCACACACACACAGACTCACATCAACCCCATCCTGAACCAGAGGAAAAAAAGGCGAGAAAAATTGGATAAGAAACGACTAAATAGCAACCGACAGTCTCGAAAACCTCTTCCTTCACCTCAAGGAAGGTTCAAAAAGGCAGAGTGGCGGCATAGTGACGGAAGATGAAGCGGAAGGAAAAGATTACCTTTTTCGTTTTTTTTTTTAGCTTTTTGCCCACCGGGTATATATACCATCGGCCAGGTTCTCAGCTCAAGATATCACAGAAGATTACCGGAAGCAACAACATTTATACCACGCCAGCAGCTCCCG
The DNA here is from genome assembly GCA_016170025.1 of Anopheles vaneedeni. Lineage (NCBI taxonomy): Eukaryota > Metazoa > Arthropoda > Insecta > Diptera > Culicidae > Anopheles > Anopheles vaneedeni. Next base: position 12,503,307 of record CM028117.1, read on the forward strand.
GACCCGGAGCGAGTACATCGCCACTAATTGTCGACCTCGGGAGGAGGACGGCAAAACAAGAACAACAAAAAAAAGCAACAAAATCGGTTCCATTTCCCACCGTGTCAGGCATCTTGTGGCTGGAGTTTGTCAAGATTTGTCACACCCGGTATACCGGTGTGTTTTTAGTGACGATATGCCGCTAGTAGACGGGCTTCATCCTTCATCCTTACGTATCTCGGGGGTCTCTGTCGTAGCCGATTAACCGGACCATCTCGTTTGAAGAGCTATCCTCTTTTGCCTTCAACCGACTCCGGTCCTGCTTTTTTTCTTCTCTCTCGCCCGGTTAATTGTGTGAAGTGAATGAAATTAGCCCGAAATGGGATTGCTAGTGCATCCAGCTACCAGCTGTCAAATGTGTGGCCGTGCCGTGTGTGAGAATTGGAGATGGGTTTTGTCGGTTGTTGAGCAAATTATTTCCCATTTTGCCTTTTTTTTCTCTCTGGCTCTTTTTGTTCATAATTATTTGTCAACAATTAACAGCAGGTACTCGTTCGATGGACAACAAATACCGAGAAGAAGTAATAATTGTCTTCAAGAAGAAATCCCTTAGGGAAGTTCACAAGATTTAATAAATATTCGCTGTATTTTCAAGATTATATTGGTGACTTTCAATAGAAGACATCGTTAATAATTTTACTTTTTATGTCCTTTTTTATCCTTTTCCTTCACTTCCGCTTTGAGTTTACGTTAGTATTGTTAATTTTTATTGTTAATTTTTAGTATTAATTTTTTGTATTAGTTCTAAGTTTATAATTAGGATCATTGTTTAGCCTAAATGGCAGATATATGTATTTATAATAAAAACATAAAAACATAAAAACAAAAAGTAATATTGCTATATTTTATACTTAACAATAAGAGAGTTGAATAGACACGAGTTTCAAAGGATAGGACATTCTTCAAAAAACCTAAAATTTAAAAATAAGTAGTATAACAGTAACTTGTTAATATTAGAGATGTGCAAAGTGAGTAAGAGTGAGATAGTGAGTTGAAACGTTGTATTGAACGAGTTTCGTTCACTCACCACGAGAAGTTTTAGCGACTCTTTTTTCACTTACTCACTCACTGAGTGTAAGCATGTAGCCGTGGTGAGTCGAGTATCAAAAAGAGTAAATACGCGAGTTGAAACAAAAATGAGTTGAAACGAAACGCTTGAAACACATGAGTTAAAACGGAATACATGTGTACAATACCCAAATTAGTCAAAGAAATATACTGCTCGCTCTGTATAGAAAAAAAAATCTATAAATTTGAAAATTTCCTTACCTTTTTTTTAGTAATTTTGAAAAAAAAATAAAAATTGATTTATTTTAATGCCAACTGGTTAAAATAAGTTTCTTTTCACTCAAATAATGCTTTAAATTAAAAAAAAGAATAAAAAATCAGAAAAAAATTAAAAAAAAATTTCAACTCGAAAATTTTCTAAGGCTTACCCCTTACGTTTTTTTGAGAAATTTTGCAAAAAAAATAAAATTGTTTTATTTTAATGCCAATGGGTTGCAATGAGTTTTTTTTCACTCAAGTAATGCTTGAAATAAAAAAAGAGTGAAAAATAATTAAAAAATCAAAAAATTCAAAAAGAAAATGAAAATTTTCCTCATTTTTGCACCAACTTTTGCCTATAACTCGGTCTGTATCCAACGGATTGCCAATCTTTAACCTGTGGTCGATAGATGGCACCAATGGCTACATTTTCTTCTTGGACAGCCATGCTCTCAGGTGTCCGTGCCGGAAGTTATTCGAGAAACCAAGTTCCTTACCCTGTTTGAGAAAATGTAAAATTTTCCTCATTTTTGAGCAATTCAGCAAAATAAAAAAAAATGATTTATTTTAATGCGAATTTGTTGCAATGTGTTTCTTTTCACTCAAATAATGCTTAAAATTAGAAAAATAATAAAAAATCAGAAAAAAATTTCATAAGGCTCGAAAATTTCATAAGGCTTACCCCTTACGTTTTTTGGGAAATTTTGCAAAAAAATAAAATTGTTTTATTTTAATGCCAATGGGTTGCAATGTGTTTCTTTTCACTCAAGTAATGCTTTAAATAAGAAAAGAATAAAATAATTTAAAAAAATTAATAAATTGAAAATTTTATAAGGTCCTAACCCTCCTAGTCCTTCTAGACGTTTATGCCGGGTTTTTTTTGTGACTCTGAAATGAGTCGTTAAACGAGCTGACTCCTAATATCGATTCATTCACTCTGAGTTGACTCACTAAAAAGAGTTGTAATTCTCATCTCTAGTTGAAATGTTTTTGAGGCTTTGAAAACTCCAAGGAACTCCTGTTAAGAGTCAAGACTTGTTTTTATAATAAAAATTTAATTTTGAAATTAGAATTGCAATAGAATTCTTGGAAATGAGCAGGCAAACCCACTGGCACAAAACAGGCTTTAGTAGTCGACTCATTTTTAACCAAGAGTTTCTTCGTTTCCTGAAGCGGATGTCCTCGGACAATTCCTATACTCAATCTTTCCTCAGGATTCTTTGTGGACATTCATCAGAATGTTTTGCTGGACTCCTATCAAATCATTTCACTCTCGATTGGACATCTGGAGCGTATTAACCTGGCTTGGAGGAAGATCTTCCAAGATCTTAAGATTCCAAGATCCTCTAATGATATCTAACGCCTCATTTAAGCTATCATGACTTCGTAAAAACAATCATAAAACCCTTATCCACCAAAAGTCTTATTAACCGTATCGGCACTATCGTAAGATTTCCAATCATTCTGTCTGGTCTATTGGGAAAGTTACCCTTCTTAAGGGAAACCCGTGAATCATACCCGAACCGGTGGTAGTGGTTGTGGTATAATAATCTGCCAAAAAGTTTGCAGTTTGCCCTAAGCAAAAGGTTGTCAACTGAGGGTGACCAATGGGATACACTGTACGATAATGTTTTTGGGGTACGGAGCGCTCAAAGAAAGCCGATAAACAAGGGATAGGGCCAGAGCGCGTGGGCGGTCGATGCACGCAACCGATACCGCATGAGTCATGAGTCCGGAGCTGCCGGGACCCAATTCTTAGCAAATGTGGGTGGTGGGTGGTGGAAGAAAGAGGGAAAGAAAAAAAAAACCATCCACTTAGTGTGACGAGGCAAACGACTTACCACGTCCTGAAGGTGAAGGCTCCTAATGAGTCGGACACTGATGTCGGCTCGTGCACGGACAAACATTTCAAGGAACGGCCCATTACTGGACTGGACCACCGCACCGTCGACTCACCCACTCCACCCCCGCGGTTCACTTCCGGTCTGTTGCTACAAACGGCATCCCATTTTTGTGCACCTTCGGTGGAAATATTTAGGATGGAGGGCAACACCCTACGCGACGCGCTATATGGCTATCTTTAATTTTTCTGTCACTCACTCCTACCTTTTGTCCCGGTTGACCGATTAGTCATGCGGTGAAAAATACTTCCGAACAGGGTACTACCGATGGGTTAGGGTAGGGTAGGGTGATGGTTGTTGTTGTGTACTGTTTTTTTCTTTTCTTTTTTTTCCTTTTCTTCTATTACAGTCATTCTCCACCTACAGAAATTATTTTTTTTTTGCGGAAGGAGAACACCCTCATTCGTCACTGGCTGATTGTACGAACATCCAGTTATAGACGGACCACCATTTGCTCGAAGGGTTGTACCGTGGAAAGCCGGACTTACCCCCTTTCTGGGGCGGTTTTGTTTCCTGCAACTCATGAATATTTGCTCCTTCACTGTTTGATGACAAACAACTATTCTTCACGAATACTAGAGGGTTTTTTGTTGTTGTAATGATGTGTAATAGCTAAGCGGGAATCCCCCCCAATTCAGATCTATTTGTAAAGCATTTAATTTGAAGAAATAAGAGATGAATAAAGCAGGAAAAAAAAATACAAAACAGTTGAACAATATCGTGCTTTTGATTGTTGAATGATTTTTGAAACCATTTTTTTTTTGTTTTCCACAATTCTAGACACATTATTAAATCCCTTTTCTTTCATTGTACGATTGTTTTGATCATTTCCGAAATTGCATCCGAAAAATTCAGTTTTGACACGCCACCCAATGGAGCGGATGATTATGCCGGGTGAGGGACAAACGCATCGAACAGGATAAGTTTACCGGCCGTACTGTTTTTTTGTTTTTTTAACAATCCAAAGAACCCCTTTTGCGCTTAGGCCCAAAACTGGCTGGCAGGGAATAATTTTAATTCGTGAAACGAAAACTGTTCAACAGCAGGTCCTTTTGTTACCTTCTGTCTGTTTTGCTTTTTTTGTGAAAGGGGACAACAGAGCATGATTCCCTTACTTCAGGACAGAGGAAGAAGAGTTAATAAGGAAAAATAGCAAGATAATTTAGGGGCGGCCCGGTGGTGCATGTGATAAACGGCGCCAGTTCACACGGCAGGACCGGGTTCAAATCCCATCCGGACTTATTTTCCCATCCGGAAAATATCCGGAAAATAATTTATATGGTTTAATAAGAACCACTTTCCGTCCGATTTGAACATTAAAAAAGTTATTTTTTCTATGTGCTTAGGTTGTCACTAGAAATTAATTACATTTAAAAAAAAAATTATTTGATGAGTTAAAACTTGAAGTTCTTACAAAAAAAAGGTTTTAAAGCTCGTTTATCAATGTTTTTGATAGAAAAATGACATAAAAATAAATATCGCAATTAATTTATATTAATAATTAATGAAAGTTATTGAATCATTAATTACCCAAAAAACAAGAAAAATGATTTCAAGTTTGATGATTTAAATTACATAAAACGTTAAATAATCCAATGATTAAAAATATAGCAGGTCGACCAAAAAATAACCCTAAATGTTAAATAATTTTTGAAATAATATTTCTAATCTATTGCGATGTTTTTATGCGCTGTCAGTCTTTTTTCATGTTAAATTATCTTCTTCTTCTTGGCTTAACGACCTTACAGGTCACGCCGGCCATTTCTGGCTTACTAGACTTATTTTTACCACGTAGTCGGATAGTCAGTCCTTGCTACGGGGGGACGGTCCGGATGGGATTTGAACCCGGTCCGGTCGTGTGGACTGGCGCCGTTTATCACATGCACCACCGGACCGCCCCATGTTAAATTATATTTTGCTAAATTAAAATTATTAAATTAAATTAAATTTTAATTTAACTAGGATTTAAAAAATCCTAAAAAATGATCTTTTTGCCCTGTGCTCCCTTAACTTTTTCTTCAGGATACGAATGTATCGGTGCGACGTGCAGTGTACGGTACCGGGGCCAATGTTGTTGCTCAATTTGAATAATTATGGTCAGAATGAAAAATACTTTCATTGAATAATAATTACTTTTACCAAATGGTATATCAAAATTCGTGCCGTAAACCTTCAANAATTAAATTAAATTTTAATTTAACTAGCATTTAAAAAAAATCCTAAAAGTATGATCTTTTTGCCCTGTGCTCCCTTAACTTTTTCTTCAGGATACGAATGTATCGGTGCGACGTGCAGTGTACGGTACCCGGGGCCAATGTTGTTGCTCAATTTGAATAATTATGGTCAGAATGAAAAATACTTTCATTGAATAATAATTACTTTTACCAAATGGTATATCAAAATTCGTGCCGTAAACCTTCAACTCCCCACCCCCTAAACCCCCGTCCCCCGTCATCCAGCTTGCCGCAGAAAACCGGGCGGTGAATGAATCACATAAACAGTTGCTTCCAGCACTCAAGACGCGCAAAAAAGGGTCACCGTGTGCCGTGTTTGGTTAATTAGAATGTATTTTTAACCTCTTCCTTTTACCGCTTTTTGCTGTTGCTGTTGTTGTTGTTGGCGAGTTTTTAAAACCCTCGGCCCCCGGACCCCCAAAAACCACGGATCAATTCCGCTTTTTATATGGTCGTTTAAAGACCGAGAGCACCATTACACGAAGCGGCTATTAACATCGTCCACGGGATGAACCCGGTACGGATAGAAATAAACAATGATACCCCGAATCTTTCCCCCCCTTAATGGTTGTACTTCAAACAACCAAAAAAAAGTAATAATAAAAGCAAAAACAAAACGCAACGGTACACGGTAATTGTTTTCCATCTGAGTTGTTTTTCAGTTTTTCCTTCAGCCCCTTTTTTTTTGGGGGGGGGAAGGGGGGGGGGAGAGGGACCACAGACTGAGACACCCACTAACAAGGGTTTTGTGGTGAAAATATTGAGAGAGAGAAAAAGAAAAAAGACTTCCGATTGCAAATCAAACTCCCAAATCTCTACATCTGCCGTGAATGTCGTGCCGGCACATCAAACGAACTCCCGGAAGGATTATGTACACACGCAGGAATCTTCACACAAAACTAAATCTTAAACACCTCTGTCATGTGGTTTTTTGTTTTTTTCCTTTCGTTTTTTTTTTGGAGACTAAATGAAAATGCACTTACGCGCTTCTAGCGTACCGAGTACATTGAGATATTGACATTTGATTCATAGCATGACCCAATGCGGCGGGACGTTGAAGTACCTGAAGGACATCTAGAGCGGATTGGCGAACCAAAAAAAAAAAACCCAGATGTACATAAATATATATGTTTCCCTTGTCGCGCACAAAGTCAATAAAGAAATTTGAAACCGAACGAATACGATTACCTTGGAGCATCCTGACCTCCGCGCCTGTGGAGGTCCTCCTACACAGGAATTTCCAATACGCGAGATATCGGTGATTGGTTTCAAATGAAAATATCTGCTTACCGGCACGGTTCCTTGCGAAAACGGTGGCGAGCCTTGGCTTGTGGATGCGATACAACAACAANGCCTGTGGAGGTCCTCCTACACAGGAATTTCCAATACGCGAGATATCGGTGATTGGTTTCAAATGAAAATATCTGCTTACCGGCACGGTTCCTTGCGAAAACGGTGGCGAGCCTTGGCTTGTGGATGCGATACAACAACGAAAAAACCATCCTCCAAAAATGTCCCACAAGTTTCACTGCAAAACGGGGGCGGTAACGCTTATGGTTTGGTGATTTTTTGGTAGATTTCGCCGGAGAGTAATTCGATTTTCGAGCCTGTTGTCATCATTGTGCTATTTTCTTCGGCAGTTCTTTTCGCATTTCTCCTGGGAGGTTTTTTTTCTTTCTTTCTTTTACCTTTTGATGGCTGGCTTCCTAGACCCATGGCAGTAGCAAAAGGCCGTGGGATGCATTCGCCAAAAATTTTTGCCTACCCACGCCCAGTACCGGTTTGGCCAACGAGGAAAAGAAAGAAAAAGGGCGTCCAAAGAGCCCGTTCGCTTGTTCGGGGGAGATTTGTTGGAATTCCATTCCGATTTTGGAAGACGGGCTGGTTACCACCGAGGGTACCAGGGATGACATGAACGCGATGTTGATGATGATGATGCCGCGAGACAGAGCTTTATGACGAGATCTTGTCACTGGCCAAACAAAACAACCGATGAAGAAAAAAACTAGCGGAGTTAGGCGGGGGGGATTAGAAATATTTACGATATTTGCCCAGCGCGAACAAACCGGCGGCGGAAAGAACCGATGTACGAGGACGATTGTTTTATTAGCTCGAATGCCGCGCGCGCTTATTTTTTTATTTTTTGGTTTTGTGTGACTGGCAGTCGCGTAGCAAAAGAAGCAACCCAAAAAAAATACCTCCAAACGAAGAAAGAAACAAAAACCGGCAAAAAAAGGGCCGTAGAAGTAGAAAAGAAGCAGCATAGCGTTGGCATCATTTGGCGACAAGGCGCCATCGGCTGTGAGGAAAACCAGAATTTCTTGTTTACGAGCGCGCAAAATTTCGTGTGACAGGCCCCGGGGTCCCTGTTTCGCAAAATGGGTGAGGTGTTCCGCGGCCGGGCGTTAAATCGAATAACGCTCACTAAACCACCAGGTTGGAGGTTGGGTGGGCATTGGGAAGATGAGCTTGAAGATAATGAAGCTGGACGGATGTTGGATCGATGGCCGTCACCTTCTGGATTGGGATATAGGGAGTTTGGCGTGGCGTTGGCACCGAGATGCGGCATGAGAGAAAGCTCATTTGTCATTCTATTATTATGTAGCGCGTGCACACGCGGAATCGAAATGGGCAAGATAAAGAAAAGAAGAATGTGACATGCGGCCGTGTGTGTGTGTGAGTTGTTCTCGTTTTTCTTTGTGTTTTTGTTGACTACTCTAATTCTTTCCCACACCCTCAAAACATCAGGGCACAAGCTTGTGCTGTTCATATACTCACTTATTCATTCTAGTTTCAGATAGCCGAAAAAAACAGATCTCCAATATTCCTGTAAGATGGCACATTGTAAAACACCTGCTCCACAAACAATGCGTGTGATGTCCAAAAACCCAATAAACTCGGCAAAGTATTAGTAGATTGAGCAGTTCTCCATGTTCTTGCCATTTGTTTTTTACAGACCAAAAAAACCGGTAGAGAACAATTGCGTACGAAGCGATTCATCATTGATGAGAATCGATTGATTCGATGCAATCACATTGGTGAGGTGGTCACCGAGATACCGCTCATCGATCACAATCAACCGTCCGCGACCGGTGACCTAGTTGGGTTCCAGCAACCTGTGCAACAAAATTCGACCAATTTTGTCCAGATATGGTCACGCACAACCCCCGGTAGTCGAATATCCCCCGACGACACTCCATCCAGGAAAGACACACCGTGGTAAGGTTGGATGCCCAGATCGCTGGGTAATTCGCGTCCGGTTCAACATTCTTGACCGGGCGCGCATTGTTCTTTCCTGCACGTAAAAGGCAGGGTTGCGATCCGGTCCGGACGGGTTCGGTGGCGCTCTGACCATAGTGGGCGATATAGGTGAGACTGCTTTTTGCCTCTGTTGTTGTCTATCTGTATCACCGGCCCAACATTTGTCGCATACTTTCTCACGCACTCTTTGCGCGGTGTGTTGCAGCGTTTGCAACACGAGGGCACAATGCTTGTTGGTGCGAGAAGACGGAGAAGCTGCGTGTGTGTGATGAGGAGGACTGTAACTGTTGTACAGATTCGTTTCTCAAGGTTCTGCTTCCTAAACTGACATTAGCTTGACGCTCAATCGACCAGAGCGTATTGAGCGGGTGCTTTCGTAACTACCCCTAAGCATGATAACACCAACGGGCAGACAAGGCAAGGAAGGTTCCGGTCCAACACCTTTCCGACGTCCGGGCACTGTCGAAGAATTGTCACCATACCCATCGGGGCGCCATTCTTCGCACACCAAGCCATTTAAACGACATTCCGCCGTTAGATGCGATTCTTCAAACTGGAACAAACATAAAAAAAGCAGTACGACTCCACCATTCCGTATCAGCTGATTCTGGTGTGCAGTCTCTGCAGCGTTCCGGGGGAAAAGGGCTACGGTACACTGCCATTCTACTGTGAAATAATGCGCTACCTCACGCTTCGACAACGGTTTGCTAGCAAATTGAAGCGCACTTGAGCACAAAATGGTGCAAAATATGAGCAGCTTAGTTACAAACTATTAGGCCACTAACCGGGTGGAAAAGTGTCTTCTAACTACTATTACCCACCAAAACCGGTGTTTGTGAGCTGTTGCTGTTTGCTGGTGCACGGGGCTGATGGTTGGTTGGCTGATAATTCGCTTCAATGGTTCCTTTTTGGGTGAACTTTGTCTCGGCCCAGTCTCGGTGCCAGCGCCGAGCGAATTCTGCAGCGTATCATTCGTGAACACTGTACTAATCCTGGAATGGTTGTGACGTTTGCTGTCTGGATTGACCATACCCGCAGCGTTTTGTTGGCATGGCTATGCCCACTGGCGGTGTACTTCAATTTCTAAGGTTCGCTTCCAATTTTGCAGCACGGGAAGGTTCTCGCATTCCGCATAAATATCTCTATACCGTGCCAGTCAGTTTTTTTGCGACTGTGAATACCGCCAGGAGATGCGTAGTTACCGACGGCAGGAAATGGTCCGGATGTTCAAACAACTGGCTGTGGTAATTAAATGGTGCGTTTCCCTTCACCAAAAGTACCCTAACGCACTTGGGTACAATTTCTTCATTGTTAAGTGTACCGAATGTGTATATACGGTAGCATAAGACACTGACATCGATTTATCTCGTCTCGTTTTCGTCACTTTCAGCTGACGTATCTTGCCCATCGGTTGCTCCAGTTCGGAAGGTATCTCCCCTTAGACGAGTGCCAGAATTCCATTACCGGAACCGGGCCGGTGACTGGAGCGTATGTAGATTTTTCTTTCACCTCCCTCCCCTCCCGGTCCCGGGGAAATAAAAAAAGAACAAACCTTCAGAGATTTACGACGCGCGACGACGTACCGCGCATCGCATTAGGGAAATGTTTATTTATAGAGCAATAATCATTTTAGCTACTTTTGCGCCGTGCGTGCGTTCGGATCTCCAAGTTGCATGGTTCGGTAACGGTGTGCGAACGTACATAACACCGAATGCAAGTACGTGTTGTGAGGGAGATTCGGGGTTTTCCATTTCAGACGGTGTTCTTCTCCAGCCCCTCTGTTTTGGCTGTGTGTCGTTAGCCCAACCATCACGGATATTGGCAATAGATCACTGGAAGCGCTAGGGATCGCGCAGGGGCTGCAGCAGTTTCAGCTGATCGTGGATAGTACAACCACTTCCCGACAAATTTTCCAAAGTCATTTGTTAGCACGTGATAGCGTTGGTAGACGCACGTACCGTAATACGTACTGCTCCATATCGGTTCCGTTCGAGAGTTTTATGCCATCCAAAAATAAACTCCTTCACGTTTTCGATCCCGAGCGAACTTCACGACAATCCCCTTATGCGTTCGTCCGCGTGTCTGGGGTGTGCTGTTGTTTTCATTATATGTGCTGGGTTTTTCCAACCAAGGCTCCGATCCGTTTCCAGGTACGGTTGCACCGAACTGGGCAAAGATTACCGAACGTTTGATCTATAATGCTAGAATGCGCGAGTAAAAGCTGGAAGATAGATTTTTGCCCATCTTCCCAATTTTCCCGAAAAACGGGTCCATTAGTTTGCTGGTTTGTGAGGATATTCCCTCATTCCCTCCCTCTCTCACTCTGTCTCACCAAATTTTCAAACGGTGACTTCTTTCACTGTCAAATTTCGTACTCATTTGACGTTGGAAACTGTTTAGTGTCGTTCGCTAACTACATGCGGACGTACGATGTAGTCTCATATGATCTCATACCCGGGGACACATAACCCACCATTACAGCACCGTACTCCTGCTGGAATACAACGGATCCGGTTTGCGATGGTGTCTACACAAACATTGTCGAAACCAATTCTAGCCGGGACCGACGAACTTTACGATAATCATCGTCACCCACCGTTCAAAATGCTAACCAGCGAAAGGATTTTCCGAATGGTAATCTAGTTGCACTGTGGGAAGTTAAACTACTGGACATAAGTAGTTGGTCCCCGCTGTAGAATATATTTCACGTATTATGTTTTTATATTGCTCATTATTACTTAAATGAAGTATGAAATTATCTTGAAGAATTACTGTATAAAGAAAAATATGAAGAATCCTTAATTTTTAAGTTTAAAAGTAACTTCATGGAGTCGATCAATCGATCATTCATCGATCATTATTTTTTTTTTCAAGGTTTTCAAGTTAGAGTCCTTGGCGTGTTCGTCTCTTAATTATACTTCTATTGGAAGATCCTGGTCGAAGATTTGATAAAATTTAATTTTAACTCAGCAGGATAACTACTGACGTATGTAAATCTTGAGCAATTTGATATATTTGAGGACATAAAGTCAAGTTTTATTTTTATTGGAAATTCAACTCCTCTTTTTATTGAAGATATCTCATATTATCTCTGAGGATAATAATTATAGAGACATGATTTCTTTTGTGATTTAAAAGACACAAATAAGTTCAAACTTGTGACCTATTCCAACCCGACAGTGCGTTCGATCTCCTTGCCAAAGGGGTTTCCGGTTGTACCTCTCACTGGACATCACGTGAACGTGACGTAGTGCTCGGACGTAACGAATTTTAATTTCTATCATCTCAACAAAAACAACCACCAGCGCAAGTTCGCTAATGTGTTTCCAATTGCATCCCTGCTTACCACACAGCTAGTGGAAGCTATGGGAAGCTAGTCCACACCGCTAGTCCACACGGGAAGGCATTAAGCAACGGAACGGTTAGAGAAAGTTTCTGGAGGTTCTTTTTTTCCCGCCCTGGAGTACTACGGACAAAGTAGAACTTAACCATACCGGAAACTGAGTAGCGTGCACACCCTCCTCCCGGGCACTAGAGAAGGGATCATGAGGAGTGTCCCCAAGCAATTGCCCGGCCATACGGATTAGGGCAAATCGCAATTGAATGTCAAAAAGAGAGTCGCCTTCAGGAATTGAAAAAAAAAATAACGCGATGCCGGAGGATCGTTGTACCGAAATTGATTCGTCGGAGGTCGGTTCTTTGTGGATGCATCACTATAACCTCCTGGGGAGTTCGGGGTGGGTTGTTCACCTGGGTCCGTTTTGCGGACGCTAATTTACCTAGTGTCTGTCACATTTTCGGTCCTTCACGGACCCATCGACGGCATCGTTGTTGGCAAAGATGATTGCGTTCATATTGGTTTGGTGTTTGAATTTTCTCTTCCTTTTTTCTTCGTCGATCCCTCTCTCTCGCGCTCTGTATAATTCAACGTTTAATGGATTTTTCCGTCTGCTAAGGTAAAAGTGTCCCGTGACGCAAATATGGTCACCGTACGATACTTCCCTTTGCTTCGTTCTGGAATTGTGCTGGAATGGTTGGGGAGATCATCCCGGAACGATGACGATTGCACGATTCGTCTCCGTCGGGCGAACTAATTGCTGGATCCGATCCAGTCCCCTCCCCCTCCCTTCCCCTATACTCCCTCTCCGTCGATCTCCCACTATCGATCGAATCGACCGGAAAGCCAAACCGGGACAACAACGGGCAAAACCCGTTCCCCGAGATCGTTCCACGTGGGCAGGAGAACGCGACGCAAAGGATTCGCTGTTTAAAATAATGAAAACGTTATTTCGTTTGATTGAAGTTCTATGAATATGGAATGTTAGTTTATGATGCAACGAAATATTCATCGAAATAGACTAGACTTCCTCCCCTCTCTCCAAGCCCGCACCCACCCATTGACATGTGCGTGGTACGGGATGTCCATTGAGGACACATCCTGCCACATACAGGGTAACCATCGCTCTCCGGTCAGGAAGAGAAGTGAATTGATCAGCCATTTTTTTTNNCCCTCTCTCCAAGCCCGCACCCACCCATTGACATGTGCGTGGTACGGGATGTCCATTGAGGACACATCCTGCCACATACAGGGTAACCATCGCTCTCCGGTCAGGAAGAGAAGTGAATTGATCAGCCATTTTTTTTGTTCTCGCCCTTGCGTGTGTGTGTGTGTGTTGGTTAGTTTTTTGTATGTTTATTTATTTCCTTACTTTTTATTACTGTTTTAGTTGCATCTCATCGGAGCCGATTTCACCCCCCCCCCCCCCCTTCCTCCCCTCTCCCTCAAAAAACCCCCTTCCCTCCCACCGTCCTTTTAACAACAATCTCACCGCACTACAAAGCAATTCATATGCAGGCGCGTTTTAGGAGCGAATTTTGCATGCATTAAGCACGGTACTGGTGTGAATATTTAAATTAAATTATGCTTTTCACCACCGTGACCAATGTCTGTCCAGCTTTGTTGGTGTACTGTTTTTTTTTTGCTATTGTTGGTCAAACTTTAAGTGTGCATGTGAATGTTAGAGAGATGCTTTTTTTTTGTTCTCCCTTCCATTTTGTTTATTATTGCTGATCTTTGCTTTTGTTTTGTGGCAAGTAAATAAAACTAGCACAATAAAGCGAAACAAATGCACATAATCATGGAGGCGTTGCATCGTGAGTGTTGGGTCGCCATCACTAACTCCCATTTTTTTTTGTTTCGCTGCTTTGAATGCATCCGCTTTGAAAATGTTGTCCTCGATTCTTTTTTTGCTGTTGCTGTTGTTACACCCACCATTGCACCGAACGCTTCATCGCTAATAAAAATAAATGATGGTTTCGAATCGCTTCAGGGGTTACGATTTTTGCAATAATTTATCACGGTCCAGCATTCGCGGGGTTTCGCGCGCGCGCCATCCAGCCAATTGAGCCATTTGGTTTTGAGTGTGATACAAATCTGAACCGTGGTTTTTTTTTCGCGTTCCTCTCTTTTTTGTGTCTTTCTCGCGATAAAAGTGATTTGTAAATTGTAATCTGTTCATTTTTAGCTCATCAATCGGGGGTGTGGTTTATTTGGGGACGATTTTTCTTTTGAAGGTGAGTTTGAACATGAATAAAAAAGGAAAAAAATTAACCAAAAAAAAAATCCGCCCGCCATCCAACATTATTATTGTGGTGTCACATTCTGGAGGGAAGTGCAAAAAAATCGAACGCGGGAGGAAAAAAAATCAATCAAACCCCAAAACCCACATCTCGTGTAACCCAGATAAAAGGTGCTTCCGGTGATAGTGGATAGCGAAATTAATTTTCAACAAATACCTGCGGCTTTATCAACATTCTCCTTCCGTCGTTTGGCCGTAAAAAATGGTAGTGGGGGAATAAAAATCTAAAAAAAGTTT
>CM028117.1:12517896-12545511 GCA_016170025.1 Anopheles vaneedeni
GTTTTTGCAAAAAACCCAGAGCGTTGGTGTTTGGCGGTGAATATGATATGGTTTTGCACAATATTTATGTTAGCAAATAATGCTAACAAAACCACACACTACATATGAGGTTTCGAGCGTGTGATGCTACTATTGCTAGTGAGGTAGATTATATTGAGCGAGTAAAAATAAAATTTAAGGGCTTTCTTGATAAGGCTTTTTGGAGCAAAATTTTCATCTATAAGAAATTATCTTTTGTTCTAAAAATTATAATTAATTGCTTCATTGAATTCCTTTTGGGAATTTCTTAAGGCTCACATACACATAGAAGGACTATTTTTATATTTTTTTTCTTAAATAAATTTAATAAATTAATTTTTCAAAAATTCAAAAGGAAAATTAACGAAAATTTAAGAAAAAAAAACATATCAATATGTGAATAGAAAGAAAAAAAATTATTTTTTTATGTTTACATATTAACATTTCTTACAAATTTGGTTACAAGAAAAATATTTTTTCAAAAAAAAAAATTGAAACTTTTTTTTCGAAAAGAAAAGAAACCAAAAACCACAGTCAAAGTAACCGATCCGTTACGTTAAGCACTAATTGTACATTCAGGCGGCACTAATTGTCAAGATGCTTTGCATCGCGTTCTGTCTTTGATCCATCTTTCCACTCACACACATAGAAACGTATGGAGAAACCGGGCCAGTGAAGTTAAATAAAAAAAACTATCCAGAATTAAACTAACGAACATTTCGTTTCGAAAACCTCAAGCCAATGCACACAATAAAAAAAAACCGGTAACATGGGAAACTACATGCCAAGCAAATAAGAAGGAGAAAGGAAAATAAAATTACAGGATCAGAACAGAACAGAGAAAAGTGTAAGCACGCGTGTGTGTGAGTGTTTCCCATTTCGCGAATAAAATAATAAAGGAAGAAATGTTACAAAATGCGGCACATATAGAGTGTTTTTTTTCTTCTTTTATTTGCTTTTTTATATTTTTTTTTGGGTTTTTTTGTGGGACGGAGGGGTTGTGGGGGTGGAGGGGGTTGTTGCTTCCGCCCGGACGCGCCCTGCATACGGCGTAACCGAGCGGATGGTTCGCAGGATCAAAGAGACTCTTCGAATGGAAAACATTTCCTCGTGCTTACGGTTTTTCCTCTCCCCCGCCCTTCCAAAACAATTCACCCCCTCCCCCCGCACCCTACGTATGTATTTTTTTTCATTCTCTCTCTCTCTCTTTCTCTATTACTCTTCTTTTCGTGTGCACATTGACAAACATACGCACACAGAACATATCATACCACATTTGACTCGGAAACATTCCGCTGTCAGTGACTCATTTTCCGCGACATGGCATTCCGCGCTTACTCGCTTCGCTCCTTCTGTGTGTGTGTGTATACACGCGAATGCACAACACAAACTCGGTCGCAGTGAAAAGTGAATGCCTGCTCGTGTCTTTTATCGATTCCAAATTCTTTGTTGAAGAAAGAAAAAAAAACAACTTCGAAGCAGCACACACACACATACGCCCCCGGCGGCTGAAGAAGAAGTGGAAGGCTGCCACTCGGAAAGCATTATTTTTGCTTTGCGTTTCGGCGAAAGGAAGGTAACAAAAACGGAAAACACCATCCTTAACATCGTCCTCCAAATCATGCATATTCACTTACGGCTGGGGGTCGGTTGGGTGGTGCGCAGGGGTAGGGAGGATGGGTCCCAATTTTTCGGTGCAAAATAAAAAAAACACACACACACAGTGAGAAAGGGAAAGGAAAAACGGAATCACACCATTTCCGGCTTCCTTTTTTTTTGGGGCGCGCGCAAAGAAGGTATCGCGCGCGGGGCGCAAGAAAAAAAAACACGGGGGTTGTTGCGAAGGGTGCGGGGAGGGGTGGTGATGGGGGTGAAAAATAACTCCACTCTCGCGGTATGTCAATGTGGCCCGGCTAACAAACATGTATACACACACACACCCTCACATCTTCCATGCCCTGTGGGTTGGTTTATGATGGCTCCGTGCATGCAAAGATTAAATTAGAAATGATAATTTCCACTCTAACAAGAATTTAATTAGGATAAATTTCAAAGAAACGGTAATCAGGCTTTTAGCCGCCCCGGTGCAAGATAAAAGTAGAGCAGGGAATAAAATAATACGGTGGCAAAACGGAAAACCACCCCTCCCCTCCCTCCCCCTCCCCTGGCCGTTTCACAAACCCCATCCCTGCTGGAACGGTCTTGGGGAAAGTTCGGGCATGCAAAAGTATGCTTGAGAAATGAAATAAAATAAAATATATAAACACAGTGCCACAGAAAAGAATAAAACAAAACCAGCGAAAGAAAAAAAACTCCCCCACCACCACCCCCCCGTGTGTAGGGAAATGTAAAATCAACCCCCAACCCCCCACCCCTGCCATTCTCCCCATTCCTCCAATCCGTGGAAAACTTACCCACCTATGATGTTTCCTCTCACCCTCTCTCTCTCTCCCAACCCTCCCCCATCCTCCCACCCCCCCCCATCCTTTTAAATTTAACAATGAGAAGAGTGAGAGTTTGCAGGCGAAATTTCACCGCTCGAAGGAAGCGTCGCGTCGGGATCGAAATGGCGCGAATGCTAAGGAACGGGCACAGGGCCGGATATAAGCATGCACGCAAGGGAGGGAGGGGGGTGGAAGCTGGCACTAAAGTGTGCGAAGAAAATTACGGAACTGTATCGCGGAAGCACCCCAATCTCGAACCTGTGATGATGAGCGTGAAACGGAAGTACAAGGAAAAATCATTGTCACCGTGTCCATTCGTTGTGCCTTTTTGATGCCTCACTTTCTATCTCACTTCCTCTCACTTTCTTTTTTCTCTGTCACTACCCCTAACTGCACCGTTTTCTTGCACCGTTTGCGCTTAACAGTAGATTCGTGAAATTGTGAAATTGGTACCATCCTGTAGATCGAGTGCGTGGAGTCGTGCGATTACTACCTTCATTCTACCCCTTCAGACGCGTGTGTAAGGAAAGGGCGAAGGTATAGGTAGGTGGTGGAAGTTTTGCCATACATACTTCACTTCTTCCATTCAAGCACTAACATCTTTGCTTTACCTTTTGCCACTACACCGACCGAGTTGCTTATGGCAACAACAACAAAAAAAAGTTCGAACGTCAAGTGCGTGCCGTGACACGATTGTGTTTCATTTCTGGGACTGTTTTTCTTCTTCTNTTCACTTCTTCCATTCAAGCACTAACATCTTTGCTTTACCTTTTGCCACTACACCGACCGAGTTGCTTATGGCAACAACAACAAAAAAAAGTTCGAACGTCAAGTGCGTGCCGTGACACGATTGTGTTTCATTTCTGGGACTGTTTTTCTTCTTCTTGTTCTCCTCTACCTACCAGCTCATTTAACTACCGATGACAGCGACACTCGGTAAGATTGTACTGCCGGATAGCGGAGGCAAATTTGTGCCTTTCAAACAAATTTCAAGGATGAAGAAATCACTGATCGGCACAACAGTGTAACGATTCGCATACGCAGGACGATGAAGAGTTATAGCACGAGCTGTTTTTTAAAAAGTATATTTAATTTTCTGAAATATTTTGTTGACTTGAAAGGATACTGATTTGGCAAAAAATATAGAGATAAATGAATCAGTTTAGTTATAGTTTCTATAGAAAAAAAGTGTTTCAAACGATTTGCTATAAAAATTGTCTACCATAAGGTACTAAGAAAAAATATTTTTATAGCACTTTTATATATTTTTTTTTAATAATAAGAATACCATCTTGCATCTTCATTTATAGTTATAGTTGTATCTTCATTTAGAAATATTTTTAACAATAACGAGAGAGAGAGAGAAAAAGAGAGAGAGAGAAAGGGAGAGAGAGAAAGTGAACAATTTAAAAAAATAAGCTCACATCCGATGCTCAATCGCACGTTAAAGCACTAGCTGTTTTGTTTTTGCATTTTTATTTTTCTGGAATATTTTTTAACGTGAAAAGATACTGATTTGGCAAAAAAAAATATAGAGATGTAGCTATGGTTTCTATAGAAAAACTATGTTTTTAAACGACTTGCTATAAAAATTATCTGCCATGAGGTACTAAGTAAAACATATTTTTATAGCACTTTTATGTGAAATTTTATAATAAGAAGACCAAGGCTATTTAGTTGCATCTTCGTTAGAAATCTTTTTTTGAAATAAAGAGAAAGAGAAAAAGATAGAGAGAGAGAGAGACAGTTAACAATTTAGAGAAATAAACTAATATACTTCTTTTACCATAAATAGTTTTCTTTAGTTACCCACGAAACAGATTAACAAAGAAACACTGATGAAGGAATGAAGCGCAGCGAAACTAAAGTTTTTAATGTTTCAAAAGCACATTTAAAATTGCCAAGTGTCGCCAGTGTGCCACCTCACATCCGGTGCTTAATCGCGGACGGTCCAAACGGTGAGCTTAGGAATGCAGAAGCACCAAACACCGGTAGCTACAATTATTCGCCATAATACCTGTGTGCCTTATGGCTGGCCCTGTGAGTTCTAGCGAAACGATAACACCCGGTGCACGATAAGACGGTGTTTGCCACATTCCTGACCGAAGGGTCCACAGGAATTGCGAACGTTGGTACGCTCGGCTTGTATGCTTGTCTACGAAGAAATGGTTCTTTTTTCTTCTTCTTTGATTCTGTGGGAACAATACACAGGAAATGCCATCGTGGTGAATTTGCGCCAGACAGACTGCTGAGGATGAAGATACCTTCACGTTGGTGATAGAGAATGCGATTATCGCACCCATTTTTTCCCCCCGAAAGGTGCACAAGCACCAAGAAATCGCGGTAATGAGTGAGTGGAGGAAGATTTGGAGAAGTACCTACAGCTATTCGACTTCACTTCTCAGAACCATCCATCCAGCTTCAGATGTTACTAATCGAAGTGTTTGAATTATTTAGAACAGATTATTTCAAGAACAACTGCACATTGAGCATGTTGTCTGCCTGTATCTATTGAAGACAAGTCGACGACTTTTTTTTTTGTTTTTGAGATGATCCAAATAGATTTTCTTAATCACACACGATTTTGCGGCAAGTTGGGTTGGGGTTTTTTTGTGGTTTTTTGCACTCCCAGCTTGTTCGTTCGTGTCGCAACATGTCGTGTGCGAGAGCGTGTTTCACCCATGTACCAGGCGCACGATCCTGACCCCATGGGAATGTGATTTACCGCCGCACTGTTGCTATCCAAAAATAGCGCCCCCTAGCGCATGGTAGCCGTTAGACAAATCAGATGTTAATATGGACACGAATAGTTCGTATTCACCNTCACACACGATTTTGCGGCAAGTTGGGTTGGTGGGGTTTTTTTTGCACTCCCAGCTTGTTCGTTCGTGTCGCAACATGTCGTGTGCGAGAGCGTGTTTCACCCATGTACCAGGCGCACGATCCTGACCCCATGGGAATGTGATTTACCGCCGCACTGTTGCTATCCAAAAATAGCGCCCCCTAGCGCATGGTAGCCGTTAGACAAATCAGATGTTAATATGGACACGAATAGTTCGTATTCACCAAGGGATAAGCAGTAGCGCGTTGTCGATAAAGATAATTAGAGCATTCCAATGGAAAAATCTTAACCGCACACAACGGATCGAGTCAATCGAGGTTTTTGAGTTTCTTCGCAAAAAAAGGAACACGTCCAAAAATAAACCACAACGCTTCTGTACCACGAATCCATCTTGGAGGATCTTGGGTCTAGATGTGGATCGTTTGCGCTAAAGTAGTGCCGAAAGTGGCGTCCCCTTGCCCAACAAAACCCTACAAGAAGATGGTGCTTGTTGTGCATTTGTTTTGTGGAGCTACGCGTCTTTCCGAACGCGTTCGGTTCCCTTGCAGACGGCAGACGGTTACGTTTTCCCCCCCTGGCCACAACTTTAAAGCCATCAAGCGCGTTATTGTACATCCCGCAACCATATGGTACGCTTTGACGATGCGTGGAAAAGCGCGTAACCGCTGCCTTCCGTTTTTTTTTCGTTTGTTGTTCCCTGCCACGGTTTTGACCCTGTGTGATGTGATGCCGTCGGTCATAAATCTTGGGCGCCTCACATTTGACAGCCTCCGGTTTGCCTTTCGTCAAATTAGAGCGAGACGATGACGAAATTGTTGAGGTATCTCACACAATCCGTATGCGAGTTTTTTGCTTTATGATGTCATATATAGCGAATGGTTTTCTTCCTGCTAGAGTCGTTTCTTTGCTTTGCTAGAGTAAAGGCATTCAAAACCATTGTTAAATTTAGTTCTACTACAGCTCATTGAGGTTTAGGAGGGGTTTCTACTGTTCGACGACAATGGTTCACGGCTAATGATCAGATACGGCTTAAGTTCTTAATGGTAGCATGGGCTGATTGAGCAAATGTCTCACTTTAGGGGGGGAAACTATACTTTCAAGAATTCTCTTGGTAATTGTACAACTAATCCTAAAGACTCCATTACGAACTCTGGTGGGAACTCCTCCGAATAGCCTATATTGTGTTTTTCATAAAATAAATCGCATTTAATTACCTCAAACCTATAAATATTTGCTCTCAGTTTATAACAATAGTTGTCTAGCTATCCCTTGAAGCTCTTTAATTGATGTAATTCATATATTTCCAAGAAGAATTGTATGTCTTCCAAGCAAAAGTTGCTCAGTTTTTAAAGCGATTTTTGTCATTGAAATTCAAACAATCAGATTGTTTGAAATCTTTTACTTCATGCGTGTAATTATTCGTAGAACTTCTTCCTAGTAGGAAGAAATTGCATTCCGGTAGAGTTTTGTTGCACTTTGCTGCAAGATACCTCCCGCGGGGGGAGCCTGGTTCTCGGGTTGTTTCCGGTCGTTTTTTTAGCTTTGCTGGGAGTCCTATTCATCAGTTACGGTATGGTGGCGTTGCTCAAAAATGTTACCATATTCATCAATAAACCTTGTCTGCTGGGCTTCCGTTAGAATTGAGTTTACCATCAATTTCCTTCTCCATTATCTTCTTGTTTTTTTTTTCGTTACTTCTTCTTTCTTCTCTATATTACATTTAGCTTCGGGTGTTTTATGTGTGTGCCCTCCCGTTCGGCACACGTTCTTCGGGTTTTTTTGGCTTCCTTTGCCTTTTGTTCATCTCCGGCACGGAAATCGAATACGAGACGAGGTGGCCAAAGCTGAAAAACCATTCCGCCATTCAGGTTTTTGAGTGGCGTTAGCATAAGGAAACACACACACACAATGGCTGGCGGAAGAAAATCACCTCCTCCCCTCCCATCTTTCCTGCGAGGCCTTCATCCGGACACTGGATGATGTAGAAAATCTGTTTCCTACTAAACATGTTGGCGGTGAGTGAAAAACCGAAACGGAACGAAAATGTTGGGGATCCCTTCCTAATAAATTTAGCTATTAAACAGGCGTGCTAGCGCGGGCGCATTTTGTCTTGGCTGCCTGGAAAACAATTTCGGTGGTCATAATTCCATTAACGACACCGAGCCATTGAAGTTTGCCAAGAGGGTACGTCCACCACGAAGGCGGTGGACAATGTTTGACGCTGAAGACGCTAGACAATTCTATCCCCTTAGGCTATTTTCGACGTGGAAGAGGCAACGGCTAGTGCTGTTCTCGAAGGCCGGGAAACCACCCGGAGAATCATCGTCGTACCGGCCAATCTGCCTGCTGAGTGTTCTGGGAAAAGTATTGGAGCGACTCATACAGCGCAGACTTACGGAGCATCTGGATGCAACGGGCGGTCTCGCTGATGCCCAATACGGATTCAGGAAAGGACGCTCAACCATGGATGCCATCAACAGGGTGATTGCCAACGGAAGAGTTGCGCTCGACAAGAAGCGCAGGGGCGATCGACTGTGTGCGATGGTGACAATCGACGTGAAAAACGCCTTCAACACGGCCAACTGGACAGCGATCGGAGCAGCTCTGCAGCGAAGGAACACGCCACCGTACCTCCAGGCGTTGCTGCGGAACTACTTCACGAATCGCACGCTCCACTACGAAACGGATGAAGGAATGGTCTCGTTACCAGTATCGGCAGGTGTCCCGCAGGGTTCGGTTCTAGGGCCAACACTGTGGAATGTTATGTACGATGACCTTCTTCGTTTGGAGCTGTTCGGAAAGCGTGCGGACATTATAGGGTTTGCTGATGATGTGGCGTTCACCCTTATCGGGAGGGACCCGCAGGAAATCAGCAACCTTGCTACGAGGAACCTGGAGATGATCGAGCGTTGGATGGATGGAGTGGGATTGAAGCTGGCCCATCAAAAGACCGGCTACATGATCTTCTGCACTCATCACAACCCGCAGGTAGGNCGCATTTTGTCTTGGCTGCCTGGAAAACAATTTCGGTGGTCATAATTCCATTAACGACACCGAGCCATTGAAGTTTGCCAAGAGGGTACGTCCACCACGAAGGCGGTGGACAATGTTTGACGCTGAAGACGCTAGACAATTCTATCCCCTTAGGCTATTTTCGACGTCGTACCTGTGAACGGAGCTCGGGAGGTATCGTATTTTTTCTCTCTCCTGACCGGCCTGCACTGCATATATATTTTCCTGTTTTGCATCGATGGTTTCAGCTGGGTTGTTTTTTTATTGAATTTTCCACTTCTGTTAGTTTGGTTTTTGTTATATTTTTTGGGAATTTTTAATAATTATTCTTCGTCAAGAGTTTTATTTTGTTGTTTTTCCTGTTTAGAGTTTAAGAGTGGCTGGTCGCGAAAGTTTTGATTTTTCAGCCGTTTTGATCCCTCTTGATTACCTCAAGAGGGCCTCGTGTTCCTCTTGAAGGTTGTTGGTTAGCGTTTTAAACTTTAGCTTTCCAACATCTCCATCAACATTTTTTAGGGTGTAATTTCTCTCTCCCTCTCTCTCATTCTCTTCTTCCTATCCTAGCTAGCAAACGTCTTTGCTTCCAACACAATCCCGGCACAAGAAGCTGGATGTGTTTTGCTACTACTTAACTCCCTTCAAGGATTCGCCCGCACTTCGCTTGTGTGTGTGTGTGTTTTTTTTTGCATCCATTAAAACACCGACAAAACAAAACAATATTCAGCTCGCTCCGGCATTCCGAACATGCAGCGGCAATAATTTCTTCAGGTAATTTAATTATTTTCACATTCAAGCATGAAGTTCCCTGCCGTTCCTGCTGCCACCATTTAGGCGACGCCCCTTCCTTCCCCCTCGAGTGGCAATCGCAGCCAAGTTGGGCGGATTTTTGAGCCAAGTCGCGCGTGTATTAGGGACAGCGGCAAAACCCAAATCAGCAAAATGTTTTTTTTTCTTTTCGAGCAAGAAAATTAAATGAGCGCAGTTTAGTGGTGCGCGTTCGGTCCAGCGCCGGTCAGAAGCTAATTAATTAATAAATAACTCATTAACCAAATTTTTTTCTGTGTGTGTGTGTGTGTGTTCCTTTCTTTCCCTAGAACCATTTTTGCTGCACTTCGGTACAACTGGTACAAGCGTCCAGTTTTGCATAATGAATTAGAAACACAACGAAAAATTAATTGAGGAAATATATGCAGAAACTGTGGAAGAACAAATTTGTGTTACGTGACGTCAGATGGTTGGATTTGGAAAGCAACAAGGGAGAAGAAAAAATATGGCAATGTGTTCTACAGAGTGAAAATAAATAGCAAATTTAATTTAAAAAAAAATAAATTATTTTATATTTAAATTATTTAAATATTTAAATTTAAAATTTCATTTAAATTATTTTATAATTTTATAAAATAATAACATAAGGTGTGTTTATAACACCCTTGAGACTAAATATAAATTTTAAAAAATCAAGACATACCTAACATCCGTGTTGTCTGTTTATCCGGCTTAACACGGATAAACAGCATTTTGTTATTTTTCGATTTTTTTTGTAGTGTTTGTGCTTATCGCAACATCAGTGAAGAGCGATTCAAATCATGAGTCGACTCCCAAAAGATTCATGAATCGCGAAAAAGGCATTCATTCAATTTAAAGTTTCGTTAGGAATCATGAATCTTAATCAGATTCCTCCAAAAAAAACATTTTTATTTTTGAGCTACACAAATAATCTGAAACCCGGTTAAAAGAGCGATTTATGTTTGATTCACTCGCTAATACAATATTAATTACGTTATTTTTTAAAATATTTTTTATTAGTATTTAATAGACAAAAACTCCCAAATAAAAAAAATAATCACAATTTCAAAGAGCAAATATGTTTTGTTCTAGAAACACAGGAAGCTCCCAGGTATGACAAGCATCCGTCAAAAAACATAAAGTCTTGCACCGGCAGCGCCCAGCTTCCTGTCTTTACGCATTAAGCTGTTACTGTGCGTATGCTTTTTTTTGTTTTAAATAGTTTTTAAACAGTTTCTTCACATCCTTCCTGCTGGTGAGGGTAGATAAGCATGCGAAAGCAAACACACGCACCATCGCGGTAAAGAAGGGTTCATTAGATGTGAAGGGGTTAAAAATGTAATGATTCCTCGCTTAATCACCAATTATATTTCACGACTCCGCTCTTCCTGGGCACGCATTGGTGCGAGATCGTCCGGCAAAGATAGGAACGTTGGCCGAGATATCGCTGAAGCTAATTAGAGACAGGGAGACCGAAACCGTACAGACAGCGGTAGGGCAAACCGGACGATGATGGAGTAGGAATCCGTCCGCTGTGACGCATGGGTTTCGTTTTTATTCGGCTTTATTCATTTTTTTTATATATTTATATTCACTCCACCCTGGCAAACGCTACCCTGCAACCGGGGGCAAACGGGTGAGACCAAGGGCAAATTAATAGATAAACAAATGAAAAACCAGTTAAAGCGACATTAAAGATCACCCAAGTGGTAGCCGGACCGCGCGATACCACCGGCCAGCATGGAGCATTCGAAAGGCATGAGACATCGAGAGAATAAATAAACCGCGCATTCCCCCCCGAACCTCACATGAGTCTTATCTGGAATCATTTCTGCTGGTATGTTCGTTGTGTTGCGGTTCAGTTTCTTCAGTATCTTGAGCCCTGGTTGCTTACGGTCACCTGCGAAGGTCAGTTCCGTCTGAGGCAGGTTGAGGGCTCGAAGACTGCTTCCGGTGTTGCGCACCCTAACTCCGGTCCGGCACAAAACCAAGGGACCCCAACACAGCAGATGCCACCAACTTGGCTGAACTTGGCTGATTAATTTCCGAACCAGAAAACTCCATTTTGTCATAAATTAGTGGTGATAATTTCTAATGTCACCATTTTTCTTCACAGATTTTTTTTTTCGTTGGAGGAGGAAGCGACGAAAGGGTAAGCAGATGAAGCAGTTTGACAAAGGACGGTGATTTTTAACAACGAAACCACCCACTTGTTTACCACTTTTTGCTGTTGGTGGTGAAGTGGCAAAATGAAGCAACTTTGACTTTAGTTTAAATGAATTAGAAAACAAGCGTTTTTTAAATCATAACTACAAGAAAACAGTAGGTGGGATACTCTTCAGGTAGTATATCATGAGCTATTTGATTTAAAAATAGAAAGTATTTTTTTCTATTCAAAAATAATTTTCACCTTTCTCTCTCTCTCTTCATACCTTTTAGTTTAGGTTTAGGTCTCAAAAATAATAAAAATCCAATTGAAGTCAGTTGGTGGGATACTCTTCAGGTAGTATATCACGAGCTATTTGATTTAAAAAAAAGTATTTTTTTCATAAAAAAAATTACCTCTCTCTCTCTCTCTTCATATTTTTTTACTTAGGTTTAGGTCTTAAAAATAATAAAAATCCAATTCAAGTCAGTTGGTGGGATACTCTTCAGGTAGTATATCATTTGCAATTTGATTTAAAACAAGTTGTTCGCGCGGAACAAAAGTATTGTTTGGTAAACAAAAGTGTTGTTTGTCAACACTATTTCACACTAATGCACGAAGAGTGACAGAGGCGAAAAAGGTCCAGCGCGAGGCGAAACGACAGTTTAGGACCAGCGCCATCGCGCTGCTGTAATAGCGTCAATCATTACAAGATTAAAAGCCAAACACAACGTAGAGGCTAAAAATTCGCGTAACGAAAAAATCTAAATTTCTCGCAATAAAGCGTTCCGCGAGTAGCGCGCGAACACAAGCATTTTTATTCATTCGAAAATAATTTTCACCTCTCTCTTCATATTTTTAGCTTAGGTTTAGGTCTTAAAAAATAATAATAAAAATCCAATTCTAGCCAGTTGGTGGGATACTCTTCAGGTAGTATATCATGAGCTATTTGCTTTAAAAATAAGAAGTAATTTTTTTCATAAAAAATAATTTTCACCTCTCTATTGATACTTTTTAGTTTAGGTTTAGGTCCTAAAAAAAATAATAAAAATCCGGAAAAAAAGGAAACCACCCACTGGTTTACCACTTTTTGCTATTGGTGTTGAAGTACCAAAATGAAGCAACTTTGACTTTAGTTTAAATGAATTAGAAAACAAGCGTTTTTTTAAAAGTGATAACTAAAAGAAAACAGTTGGTGGGATACTCTTCAGGTAGTATGTCATGAGCTTTTTGATTTAAAAATAAAAAAAGGATTTTTTTTCATTCAAACATAATTTTCACCTCTCTCTCTCTCTCTCTCTCTCTCTCTCTCTTCATACTTTTTAGCTTAGGTTTAGGTTTTAAAAAAAGAATAAAAATCCAATTCTAGCCAGTTGGTGGGATACTCTTTAAGTAGTATATCACGAGCTATTTGATTTAAAAATAAAAAGTAATTTTTTTCATTCAAAAATATTTTTCACCTCTCTCTCTTCATATTTTTTAGTTTAGGTTTAGGTCTTAAAACAAATAATAAAAATCCAATTCTAGCCAGTTGGTGGGATACTCTTCAAGTAGTATATCATGAGCTATTTGATTTAAAAACAAGAAGTAATTTTTTTCATTCAAAAATAATTTTCACCTCTCTCTCACTTCATACTTTTTAGTTTGGGTTTAGGTCTTAAAAATATAATAATAATCCAACTCTAACCAGTTGGTGGGATACTCTTCAGGTAGTATATCATGAGCTATTTGATTTAAAAATAAGATTTTTTTTTCGTTCAAAAATAATTTTAACCCCTCCCTTTCTTCATAAGTTTTAGTTTAGGTGTAGGTCTTAAAAAAATAATAATAATCCAATTCAAGCCCCAGGTCGTGAGCTATTTCAGGTTTCATGAGCTATTTGATTTTAAAATAAAAAGTAAATTATTTCATTCAAAAATAATATTTACCTCTCTCTCTTCATACTTTTTAGCTTAGGTTTAGGTCTTAAAAAAAATAATAAAAATCCAATTCTAGCCAGTTGGTGTTATTAAAATAAAAAAAAGAAATACTTTAACCCATATCGGCAATGGTAATGGCGAAAAAGGGTCTTATCACCATTGCAATGAGGAAGGTTTTATTTTTGTTTTGTTATTTTCTTTTTCCTCTGCTATGTATATTAGTGCTTAAGGTACCATGTTTTACGGTGATCACGATTTACTTACGTGATATGTACGGGAAGGTAATGGGCCAAACACGGTGCCGGTGTCGCGTGCAAGACACGTCGTGTGGTTCGTTGATGTTGGTCAAATGTTTTTTTTTTCTTCACTTTCCAAAAAACACACTCCAACTTATGTTGGACCGAAGTCCGCGGCTCGTAATACACTCGCGACAACCTGCCACTATCCGGGCCGAACCATTAAACCGAGCGGAAAATTGTCACCTTTTATTGTCGGTAGCTCAATTTCCTACGCAACTTAAATTCCTGGTCAGCCTCACCCACCCCGCTACCACGTGTTGGGCAACTGGGGTTTTTTTTTTTTGTTCGTTATGTTTCTTGTTATTGTTCACTTTTTCCTCTCTCTCTCTCCCTTTCTCACTTGTTTTATTTTGTCGGTCGAAGGTTTTTATATCTTTTTTGTCCACTTGTATGGAGTCGACTTTTGCCCCTGCAAAAATATCAGGGGGGTTCGCATCGTAAAGCAACTGGAGAGAAACTGGACCTATAAAAAAAAGCATGGCGCTCTGGACGCACCGCCATTATGATGGCATTACTGCAAGTAGTAACGCAAACCAGGAAGAAACTGGGAGGCAGCAGTGCGGTGAGGGAAAAAAAGTAACATAAGCTAACCAGAATGAGATGTAAAAACCCGTTTAAATGTCTTTTTTTTTGCAACATGCAACCGAGTTGGGGTTTACGGAAATGGGTCTTAAGTTTTCGGTTGATACCTCTTTTACGTTTTTTTTTCATTTTTTTTAATGGTTCCCGGACCGGTTCCACAACCGCATGTAATAACGCACGATACGTTTGTACGGGAGGGATGCTTCAAAATTGAAACTTCACTTCACTTTCGACACCATACGAACGGCACAATTATTGCCGCAGATGCAGCCATGAGACGTAATGTCACGCACACCAATCATCGCTACGCATCGCTTTGCAGCGAACACACACGCTGAGCATCACTGATCGTCGCTTCACTACACTACACTACACGCACTGCAGCATCACTGATAGTCACCTCACGCCATGGCACGCACACCTTCGCATGAGACGCGCCTAGAGTACATGTTTTTTCGCAATTGATAAACCGGATAAAACTACCGAATTTGATACTTTCCGCGCATTTTACTAAATGTACAATCACTCCGGATATGCACCAAGCAACATTCGATTGAGTTTTTCACGAAAAAAGGACACGTTTTAATCCCGCACCTATCATGCGACACGCACCACGTACCAAGTGTAACCTTCTACTAACGAAAATCATGATGCGATGTGATGCGATGACAGCTTCCGGCTTTCGATGTAGTGGTGCATCTACTAGAAGCTTCGCACATCCCTAGCCTAATTAGCGATAGCTATCGATCTTATCGTAGTGATCCTATCGTAGTGTTGCTAATAGTTATTACACTCGCAGCGGTGGCGTGATCATTGCTTTCTCTCACTCTCTGACGTCACGGGACTCGGACTACGGAGCATCGTTCTCGCTCGGACACTCGTCTTCTCACACGCTGTACGCGAAAGCATCAGAGGACTCCATCTTTATAATCGGCTGTTCATTCTCCTTTTGTACGCCGATGGTGCAGAAACCTTGTGACAAATCCGTGCGTCAAAGGATCATCTTCAGGTACTGGAATTCCTGCGTGAATTTGATTCCTCCGCGTTGAAAAATGCGTAACCATAACCTAAACCCGATCGCGAATTGTGGTGCTTTTTGGTAATTAATTAAACGGATAAATTCTTGTAAGGAAAGACTGCGTTAAAAAATTTTCCTTCGAGCAACAGTTTGATCATGATGTCGTTGCGAAGTCTCGGCCAATTATTAAGACTTGATAAATTTGAATTAAAAATCACTATCGAGAGGGCTAAACAGTCTATCGGTAAAATAAAAAATCATAAATATGATCCTTTTTCCTTTAATAAGCATAAATATAAGCCACCGGGGCGGCCCGGAGCTACACGTGATAAACGGTGCCCGTGCAAACGGCAGGACCGGGTTCAAATCCCATCCGGATCGTCCTCTCGTAGCAAGGACTGACTATTCCGCTACGCAGGAAAAATAAGTCTTGATACGTCCAGGCCGTTCTAACCGACCAAAATAAAAATAAATAAATAAATAAAAATAGTAATGCTGATGCTGGTTTCCTTCTGCTAGAGGACTTTAACCAGCCATGTATATCCTGGTCGGCTATTCTGCCTGATCCGGACTTGTCATTTTCGTTTTAACACCTGGAACTGGATGCATCAAAGTGCGCTTTTTCAAGTAAATTGCTGCTTTTAAACCCTCGGACGATTTATATTCCACCTGATCCACCTTCGCAAGAGTTGATAGAGAACACAATGCCTTGATCACATGCTGATAGATCTCAGCAGCCTAGCAGCGATGATCTCCTCGTTCTCTGCTGGTTTTCATTGCTCGTACTACGTATCCGTTAACGTTATTTTTAATATTTTCGCCCGGTTGTTCCACTCGGCAGGACCGAGTATCAGATCCCATCAGGACTGTCCGTCTCCCTGCAGCATGGTCTGACTAATGTAGGCATTAAAAAAGTGACAAATTTGTCCAATTCTTCAGGCGACGACCCTACCACCTACTGTCTATTTACTGCCAAAATTTGATAGCTTTACCACTTTATTTTTGGCCGCTATGGCCAGAAGAGTGAAGGATTGTTTATTTGAAATTTGTTCAAATCGACTCATTCAGGAAAACAACGAAATCAGCCAATCGAGGGAAAATTCATGTGGGCTGGATATGATCACGGATGTTTTTCACAGATTCTGGTTCGTCTAGAGATTGGGAAATGCATCGTTTGGAGGTCTGGTTCAAGCCATCCGATCGTATTAAGTGACCCGAAGGATCCAGCGGATATTCAGATGGAGAGCTGATGTCAATATGGGACGCTCCTTGGTATGGTAAAAAAGTTTCATTATGGTCGACTCAAAAGGTCAAACAATATTTGGACAAAATAGGCATCCACATACGGTAGCTTCAATCTAATCCGACCCAAAAAATCCGGTCCAAGCCCTTTGGAAAATCAAGTGAAATGGGTTGGGATTTAATTCTATATTAAAATAATTTCCAGAATTTCGTGAAACGGATCACATTTGGTCCGTATATTGGATATTTTGGAAAGACTTTTACTTTAGGGTCATTGCAGCATGGTCCAAGGACTCTATAGTTTTGGCTCCTCTCTTAATTCAAGTCTGATCAGATATTACTTAGATGTTAGCCTACAGAAGAAGTCCTTTCAGCTGAGCCACGGTCATGTGCAGTCGTTCTGGTGGAGAACCCATCAACACCATCACTCCATTTCAGTTCAGAGCCTTCCACGTCGCCTCTATCAATGTGGACGACCAAACAGGAGCTTCACACGCTAGGTTGTTCGGTGTCATTCGAATGACGATAGTGAGCTCGTCATTATAGTGGCTCCTTTCATTGTTCTACCTCTCGAACACGATGTTCTAGAAGGGGCATTATTGTTATGTCCATCCTTACTCACTCCTCAAGGTTTTTTCTCTTTTTGACGTAAAGCAACAGATATTTCCACAAAAATAATTGTTGTAAAGAAATTAAATCTAAAATTCAAACTAAATAATGATTAAAATTCACATTACCATAAGTATCGGTAGCTGCCATTATCATTTAATTTTCAAACTAAAAACTCCAACGAAAAAAAGTAACAGACAATTGTTAATTTTATTTGCTCCGTTCTCGCGTTAGTTAAAGTTTCTCATGTACAGACAGTTGCAGCATCACTTATAACGTGTACCACGCTNTTTTTTTTCGTTGGAGGAGGAAGCGACGAAAGGGTAAGCAGATGAAGCAGTTTGACAAAGGACGGTGATTTTTAACAACGAAACCACCCACTTGTTTACCACTTTTTGCTGTTGGTGGTGAAGTGGCAAAATGAAGCAACTTTGACTTTAGTTTAAATGAATTAGAAAACAAGCGTTTTTTTAAAGTGATAACTAAAAGAAAACAGTAGGTGGGATACTCTTCAGGTAGTATATCATGAGCTATTTGATTTAAAAATAAAAAGTAAATTATTTCATTCAAAAATAATTTTCACCTCTCTCTCTCTTCATACTTTTTAGCTTAGGTTTAGGTTTTAAAAAAAGAATAAAAATCCAATTCTAGCCAGTTGGTGGGATACTCTTCAAGTAGCATATCAGGAGCTATTTGCTTTAAAAATAAGCAGTAATTTTTTTCATAAAAAAATAATTTTCACCTCTATCTCTCTCTCTTCATACATTTTAGCTTAGGTTTAGGTCTTAAAAAAAATAATAAAAATCCAATTCTAGCCAGTTGGTGGGATACTTCTCAAGTAGTATATCACGAGCTATTTGATTTAAAAATAAAAAAAGTAAATTATTTCATTCAAAAATAATTTTCACCTCTCCCTCTTCATACTTTTTAGTTTAGGCTTAGGTCTTAAAAAAAAATCTTATTCTAGCCAGTTGGTGGAATACTCTTCAGCTAGTATATCTCGAGCTATTTGATTTAAAAATAAGATTTTTTTTTCATTCGAAAATAATTTTCACCACTCCCTTTCTTCATAGGTTTTAGTTTAGGTTTAGGTCTTAAAAAAATAATAATAATCCAATTCAAGCCTCAGGTCGTGAGCTATTTA
Source organism: Anopheles vaneedeni (assembly GCA_016170025.1). NCBI lineage: Eukaryota > Metazoa > Arthropoda > Insecta > Diptera > Culicidae > Anopheles > Anopheles vaneedeni. The sequence goes on from CM028117.1 coordinate 12,535,958, forward strand.
AGGTATCATGAGCTATTTGATTTTAAAATAAAAAGTAAATTATTTCATTCAAAAATAATTTTTACCTCTCTCTCTTCATACTTTTTAGATTAGGTTTAGGTCTTAAAAAAATAATAAAAATCCAATTCTAGCCAGTTGGTGGGATACTCTTCAGGTAGTATATCATGAGTTATTTGATTTAAAAATAAAAAGTAATTTTTTTCACTCAAAAATATTTTTCACCTCTCTCTCTCTTCATGCTTGTTAGCTTAGGTTTAGGTCTTAAAAAAAATAATAAAAATCCAATTCTAGCCAGTTGGTGTTAATAAAATAAAAAAAAGAAATACTTTAACCCATATCGGCAATGGTAATGGCGAAAAAGGGTCTTATCACCATTGCAATGAGGAAGGTTTTATTTTTGTTTTGTTATTTTCTTTTTCCTCTGCTATGTATATTAGTGCTTAAGGTACCATGTTTTACGGTGATCACGATTTACTTACGTGATATGTACGGGAAGGTAATGGGCCAAACACGGTGCCGGTGTCGCGTGCAAGACACGTCGTGTGGTTCGTTGATGTTGGTCAAATGTTTTTTTTTTCTTCACTTTCCAAAAAACACACTCCAACTTATGTTGGACCGAAGTCCGCGGCTCGTAATACACTCGCGACAACCTGCCACTATCCGGGCCGAACCATTAAACCGAGCGGAAAATTGTCACCTTTTATTGTCGGTAGCTCAATTTCCTACGCAACTTAAATTCCTGGTCAGCCTCACCCACCCCGCTACCACGTGTTGGGCAACTGGGGTTTTTTTTTTTTGTTCGTTATGTTTCTTGTTATTGTTCACTTTTTCCTCTCTCTCTCTCCCTTTCTCACTTGTTTTATTTTGTCGGTCGAAGGTTTTTATATCTTTTTTGTCCACTTGTATGGAGTCGACTTTTGCCCCTGCAAAAATATCAGGGGGGTTCGCATCGTAAAGCAACTGGAGAGAAACTGGACCTATAAAAAAAAGCATGGCGCTCTGGACGCACCGCCATTATGATGGCATTACTGCAAGTGGTAACGCAAACCAGGAAGAAACATGGAGGCAGCAGCACGGTGAGGGAAAAAAAGTAACATAAGCTAACCAGAATGAGATGTAAAAACCCGTTTAAATGTCTTTTTTTTTGCAACATGCAACCGAGTTGGGGTTTACGGAAATGGGTCTTAAGTTTTCGGTTGGTACCTCTTGCGTAGGGTTGTTTTAGCGTTTTTTTAATGGTTCCCGGACCGGTTCCACAACCGCATGTAATAACGCACGATACGTTTGTTCGGGAGGGACGCTTCAAAATTGAAACTTCACTTCACTTTCGACACCATACGAACGGCACAATTATTGCCGCAGATGCAGCCGTGAGACGTAATGTCACGCACACCAATCATCGCTACGCACCGCTTTGCAGCGAACACACACGCTGAGCATCACTGATCGTCGCTTCACTACACTACACTACACGCACTGCAGCATCACCTCACGCCATGACACGCACACCTTCGCATGCGTCAGCCTAGAGACGCGCCTAGAGCGCGTATTTTTTCACTATTGATAAAAGGGATAAAACTACCGAATTTGATACTTTCCGCGCATTTCACTAATTGCACAATCACTCCGGATATGCACCAAGCAACATTCGATAGATTTTTTCACGAAAAAAGGACACTTTTTAATCCCGCACTTATCACGCGACACGCACCACGTACCAAGTGTAACCTTCTACTAACGAAAACCATGATGCGATGTGATGCGATGACAGCTTCCGGCTTTCGATGTAGTGGTGCAGCTACTAGAAGCTTCGCACATCCCTAGCCTAATTAGCGATAGCTATCGATCTTATCGTAGTGATCCTATCGTAGTGTTGCTAATAGTTATTACTCTCGCAGCGGTGGCGTGATCATTGCTTTCTCTCACTCTCTGACGTCACGGGACACGGACTACGGAGCATCGTTCTCGCTCGGACACTCGTCTTCTCACACGCTGTGCGCGAATACATCAGAGGACTCCATCTTTATGATCGGCTGTTCATTCTCCTTTTGTACGCCGATGGTGCAGAAACCTTGTGACAAATCCGTGCGTCAAAGGATCATCTTCAGGTACTGGAATTCCTGCGTGTATTTGATTCCTCTGCGTTGAAAAATGCGTAACCATAACCTAAACCCGATCGCGAATTGTGGTGCTTTTTGGTAATGAATTAAACGGATAGATTCTTGTAAGGAAAGACTGCGTTAAAAATTTTTCCTTCGAGCAACAGTTTGATCATGATGTCGTTGCGAAGTCTCGGCCAATTATTAAGACTTGATAAATTCGAATTAAAAATCACTATCGTGAGGGCTTAACAGTCTGTCAGTAAAAAAAAGTAATCATAATAATAATCCTGATCTTCAACCGAGTATGCCCGGGATAAGGCAAAGTACAAGGTGGAAATGCCTTGTGATCATTGTACAATTCAGCATTTTGAGGCTGACAATACGGCTAAATGCCGTAATAATTAATCATGAATAAATAACTAAATAAATATTCCTGTAGTGGTTTCCTTCTACTCGGGGACTTTAACCAGTTAGATATATCCTGGAAGAATATTCTGCCTGATCCGGACTTGTCATTTTCGTTTTAACACCTGGAACTGGATGCATCAAAGTGCGCTTTTTCAACTAAATTGCTGCTTTAAAACCCTCGGACGATTTATATTCCACCTGATCCACCTTCGCAAGAGATGATACAAAACACCATGCCTTGATCATATGCGGATAGATCTCAGCAGATTAGCAGCGATGATCTCCTCGTTCTCTGCTGGTTTTCATTGCTCGTACTACGTATCCGTTAACGTTATTTTTAATATTTTCGTCCGGTTGTTCCACTCGGCAGGACCGAGTATCAGATCCCATCAGGACTGTCCGTCTCCCTGTAGCATGGTCTGACTAATGTAGGCATTAAAAAAGTGACAAATTTGTCCAATTCTTCAGGCGACGACCCTACCACCTACTGTCTATTTACTGCCAAAATTTGATAGCTCTACCACTTTATTTTTGGCCGCTATGGCCAGAAGAGTGAAGGATTGTTTATTTGAAATTTGTTCAAATCGACTCATTCAGGAAACCAATGAAATCAGCCAATCGAGGGAAAATGCCTGTGGACTGGATATGATCACGGAAACTTTTCACAGATTCTGGCTCGTCTAGAGATTGGGAAATGCATCGTTTGGAGGTCTGGTTCAAGCCATCCGATCGTATTAAGTGACCCGAAGGATCAAGCGGATATACAGATGGAGAGCTGATGTCAATATGGGAAGCTCCTTGATATGGTAAAAAAGTTTCATTATGGTCGACTCAAAAGGTCAAACAATATTTGGACAAAATAGGCATCCACATACGGTAGCTTCAATCTAATCCGACCCAAAAAATCCGGTCCAAGCCCTTTGGAAAATCAAGTGAAATGGGTTGGGATTTAATTCTATATTAAAATAATTTCCAGTATTTCGTGAAAGGGATCACATTTGGTCCGTATATTGGATATTTTGGAAAGACTCTTACTTTAGGGACATTGCAGCATGATCCAAGGACTCTGTAGTTTTGGCTCCTCTCTTCAGATAATCAGATATTTCTTAGATGTTAGCCTACAGAAGAAGTCCTTTCAACTGAGCCACGGTCATGTGCAGTCGTTCTGGTGGAGAACCCATCAACGCCATCACTCCATTTCAGTTCAGAGCCTTCCACGTCGCCTCTATCAATGTGGACGACCAAACAGGAGCTTCACACGCTAAGTTGTTCGGTGTCATTCGAATGACGATAGTGAGCTCGTCATTATAGTGGCTCCTTTCATTGTTCTACCTCTCGAACACGATGTTCTAGAAGGATTTGTTATGTCCATCCTTACTTACTCCTCAAGGTTTTTTCTCTTTTTGACGTAAAGCAACAGATATTTCCACAAAAACAATTGTTGTAAAGAAATTAAATCTAAAATTCAAACTAAATAATGATTAAAATTCACATTGCCATAAGTATCGATAGCTGCCATAATCATTTAATTTTCAAACTAAAAACTCCAACGAAAAAAAGTAACAGACAATTGTTAATTTTATTTGCTCCGTTCTCGCGTTAGTTAAAGTTTCTCATGTACAGACAGTTGCAGCATCACTTATAACGTGTACCACGCTAACGAAACGATTGTCTTCCCTATTCGCGACTGTTGCATAGCAAGTTCCCTCCTGTCAGGACACGTTTTTCTTCTTCCAAAAAAAAAACAAAAAAAAAACAAAAAACATCCATCGTATGTGATCATCATTCGTAACCGACTTTGGGGTTTTTTTTTGCAATCCAACCTCCAGCTTCTTGTTACCTTCTCTCAACTCTCGCTTTCGCTTGTTTTCCGTTTCGTCACCGACGCATCTAGCGAGCACTTTTATTTGTTTTTCCTTTCGATCCGTGTGACACGGCGCATAAATTACTGTACGCCCAATACCGAACAGGTGCCGTTATCGGATGCAGTGATCGGTTTTTTTTTTGGGTTTTGGGGGGGGGTGGGGTACAACTTTTCTCGATTGTTTTGTTGCGATAATAGTAATATTTTCCATCGACCACCTTCCCCCACCCACAAAAATGGAGTTGTGGGAAATTGCACCAGCGCTCAATGTGCTGCCGTTGGTGGAATGAAACTGTTTTCCATATTATGCAACTCCCCCGCCCCCCCTCCCCCTCCTGTTCTGCACACCCTCCCCTTCGCACCAAATCACGGAGAGGGTAAAACTTGGGTGTTATGGATTGGCATGGTGTAGAATTTGCATTTGCAAGCAATCGGGAAAGGATTCATAAATTAATTTATTTCGTGCACGCACTGGACTGAGTGTACCCTTCTTTTTGTGTTTGTTTGTTATGTTTGTTTGCGTTCTTTGCTTCGTTTTTTGGGCAACCGTGCAAGCGTGAGAAGGATTATAGACTTCCCCGCTGGTTGTTAGTAATTTTTTTTCTCTCTCTTTTGTTTCTTTGTTTGTTTTATTATTTTATTCGAAACGTGAACAACGACAAAGAAGCTGAATTTGTTTTATTTTCCCTTCAGTTTGAACTTGCTTGTCATCGTCTCTCTTTCTCGCTCTATCTTTACCTTGGGGGTAGACCCAAGGTTTGCATACTGTCACAGCTTATTAGCATGACAACGCTTGCAGCAAATCAAGTTATCCGATTGTGCGCTTCGCCGGAAATTGTCGATGCCAGAGGCTTACGGAATCCAGCTTACTTTCATTCCGATCGATGAGAAGGTGCATCGGAGTAAAAGCACTGCACACACACACACACCCACACAGCTGCAAGATATTGCATTTCCCATAATCAATCACCATGTGCCTGCTAGGATGTGCTATTGTGCAATTATTTTATTCTTCAAACGATTCTGATTTTTTTGTTCTTCTTTTCCCTTTTATTTTATTGCTTCATACCGATTTTCCTTCTCGGGTTTCACTTCGCAAAAGGGGTTGAATTTATTTTAACGCTTTTATTATTGATTTCGTACGGATGCAGCCAATTGTTCTTCAATTATGACAACCGTACACCACAGCGATTGTAATGCGTAATGATGAACGGTGCGCGCTGGTTAATTTTATACATTTTTTTTCACACCGTTAAATAATGAATAGCGAAGCGATTAATGTCAAAGCTTTTCATTTTATCGCATCAAAAGGTTTCACGTGCGTTACGGGTAATGACATAAACTGATTATTTAGACTGCTAAAAAGGGATCATGTAAGGGTTCAGATTTAGCTACTTACAACTTAGTTATGATAGACATCGGAGCACGATTTAAAATATTTAATTACAGTCCTGTAATTTATTTCTCATTTCATAATGCTACATAATCACATCAAACAAAAAAAAAAACATTACAAAAAATAGTTCAAAATTCTAAGCTTATTTACAGTTGAAATTAAAGCAACTCATCTCAACTTTAAAATTCAATTAAAAATGTCCCGAAACTTAGCATAGAATTTAATTATAACTTTATTACTTTTCAAACTGAGGTAAAATAAGATTCTGACAGATGTCTTTATTCCTATGAAATGCTTTCTAATAATAGAAAACTTTGAGCATTAGTTTTCAATATGTCTATTTAAAAGAGAATTAGATAATAAACAATATAAATAGTCTAACAGTTTTAAATTTCAATAAAACAAATATAAATTTCAATACGTCAAATAGTTGTCTCTAATAACAGCATAAAGAGATTAATAAGAGCTTATCAAAACGTCAAAATGTCAAAATGTCAAAATGTCAAAATGAAACGTCAAGGGCCAAAAGGAAACGAATACGTATGATTGAAAATTTCATAAATAAATATGAAAAAATGGGATATTTTTACAGTGAAAACAAAATGAAAATGAAGAGTCAATGAAAAACAAAAGAAAATAAATAAAAAAGATAAAATAAATTATATTAAAAATTAAATAAATCATCAAACATTCAGTACAGTAGCGCTTGTTGTCCACATTAGAGATGTGCACACTGAGTAAGAGTGAGTGAGTGAGTTTAATCGTGCAAAGGAATTTATTATTTCAACTCAGCATAAGGAGTTTTTATGACTCGTTTACTTACTCCTTTACGTTTTTATTTATCCACTCTCTGTGCTGCCTAATAACTGACTCTTTTGCGTTTTTACTCACTCACTCTCTCTCTCTTTCTGTGCCGACTAATGAGTAACAATTTATATTCCCCAAAAATCCCAAAAAGAGTACGAAAACACTTACTCACACTTATTGCGTGAGTTGAAAGGCAAAAGAATGAGTCATTAGCTGGCACAGAGAGAGAGTGAGTGAGTAAAAACGCAAAAGAGTGTGTCAGTAGTCGGCAGAGAGAGAGAGTGAGTGAGTAAAAACGTCAAGAAATAATTAAAGCACTAGCTTAGAGTAATATTTTTATGACTCGCAAAAGAGTGAGTAAAAGATCCAAATCCTTATAACCACTCTTTCACTCTGTTTCAACTCTCGGAAAAGAGTGAGTATTCTCATCTCTAGTTCACATGTATTTTTTTAAAATTAAATTTCATCTTTTTTGAAATACCAATTAAATATTAAATATTATTATATGTATTAAATATTAAATAAATATTAATTTATTATTGCATTATTAAAACCTAAAAAATGCCCATTAACGTACATTGTTTTGCCTTCCTTCTTATTTTCATAGGTCGAATCAACACTCATCGAATACCGTAACACTAATTGAGGTGGTGGAACAAAATTTTTAACTGCAAATAAAAGTCACACAAATTTGCACCATAAAAATATGCCTAGTTTTTTATATATACACCCATTATCAAAAACGATCCAATCAAAATTGGTAACAGGCCGGTACGGACGGTAGTCGAAAACAGGAACCAAAAAAAAAAAAACAAAACCACCGCAACACTTGTTGCTAGTTGAAGCTTTACATGAACCAAAATTTTTCCAGCAAAAGTCCACCAAACCATCAGGCAAGCACGGGCAAACTAATCGCCTGCCGCCAATAATCAATCCCGGTGGGCGCCCCGGGAGTTTCAGTGGTTTGAGTGTAGTGAAGAAAACACAACAAAAACGGAATGTGCATCAACATGTCAGGGCTGTCGCATAAACTGTCGTTAAAATTTGGTGTGGGAGGGGAAGGGGGTGGGAGGGAAGGAGTGGGAGGAGTTTCCCACCTTTCGGGATGCAAGCGCGTGGCGAGCGCATAAAATCAAGAGGCACGCCACAGCATCCCTTTTTCACACAGCTGGCCCGGTGATCATTCGCTGTCCAGCACATCAAATTTCCGAAAAGACCCATAAAACCACCATCGCAACACACACACACACACACATACACACTGAGTGACGGAAAATCGTGTCCCATAAAACGTAATTATGATATACCGCTCAACGCTTCGCAAGCCTCCAAATTCGAGAGTCGGAATCGATCTGCAGCCCTCGCTGAGATGTTGGCGTTGGGGGGGTGATTTTTCCAACCAACCCCCGCGCCAGGGGTGGGGTTGGATGCCTGGTGACGAAACTCACCAAGTCACCGGGAATGAAAATCAACTTTATTGCCTCGTTATTACGATAATTCGTACCGTCCTTCTGGGTAGTTTCGAATTCCTCACCCTCGATCCAACCTCCCTCCCACCCCCCCCGTAATATACGCCAAAGTTTGAGAGGTCGTTCCGACTCGAACCAGCATTCACAATCACATAAAAATGTACGCAAATACAACAGAGAAAGAAAGAGAGAGAAAAAACACACAAAAGAAAGAGGAGAAGGGGGAGGGGGGGGGGGGCAGAGGAAAGGAAAAATGTCCCGCACATGCACATGCACGCGTGATACGGTGGAAAATGCGGCGAAATGGAAACTAAACATTGGGGGTAGCATCCTTAACAAAGCTCACTTTCCGTTCCGTGCTCGGTTTGCGATGAAAGTAAAATAATGTTCCCGTTGTGCTTTCACCACCACAGAAACATTTTTTTCCGAAAGGGGGGAGGGAAAAGTTTTTCGGGGGTTGGTTTCGCAGTTTAGCCGCAGCTAGTTAAAGCTAAAACTAGGACCAATGCTGCTTTCTACTGCTTTACTGTTTACCTCTGCCCCTCTCTTCACTTTCCTTCTTCCCTCTTTTGGCTACTCTTAAAACAGTAAGTATGTGTGAGTGTGCATTTTTATTATCTTCTCCTTTTGTTCTTCTTAGGTTTCTGTTTCTTTGTATTTGCTTTTCTGCGTTTTGTTGTTTCTTTTTTTCTTATTTTATTTCCGTCTTCTCTCTCTCTCTTTCTGTCACTTATTTTTATTTCCTTTTATATTATCATTATTTTTCCGCTTGCACATTTCCGCTACATTCACACTGTACACTTATTTCGCTTCTTTTCCTCTCTAAAAAAAACACAGAAAACACTCACACACAACCATACACTAAATAAAGGAGCAATAAAGTTGTACTTACTCTATTCAACAGGATGCCTCATTTTATTTCATCCATGATCTTCCCGTAAGTTTTTTTTTACCCGGGGAGTTCATCCTATCAGTGTTGAAGCAGAATATGCTGCTACAAAACCGAATTCTTACGGAACAAATCCCGGCTGTGCGACACACTAGTCGCCTTTTTTGGGGGGGTTTTTTGTTGGTGAATGAAGGTTGCGTCACGAGGGAATGGTGAGGAAAATGGAAGGAAAACGCGAGAAGGGAAATGCACAAATGGATAACAAGCGAAATGGCGAACCCGGCTACTTATTTCGCTTAACGTTTGCCGGGCATGTCTTGCCGTCTCGCCGACGAGCAAAGGGAAAACATCCCGAAACAAAAACTACCTCCTGCCTCCTCCTACCCCCTCATCCAAACTCTCCCTCCCGCACGAAAGACATTCCGACAGAAATGACGCTTATGCGAGTACTTAAAGTGGAGAAAGCTCGCATAATACGATTGACTATTGTGGCACACTTCCGGAAGGATTTCGCTCATTGTGTCGCTTCCCTTGTCGGTTTTTCGGTTTTGTGTTTTCTTGTTTCTCTCGTTGTGTTTGCCATGCCCTTCGTCTTTCGTCCTCGCTGGTGAAAGTTTTA
>CM028117.1:12545650-12618274 GCA_016170025.1 Anopheles vaneedeni
GTGTAGAAAATGAAACTATCCTCCGCGTAAGCTCAATTATCACAACCGGAACACATTTTCTCAACACTCAACATCAGAGCTCGTTCCAGAGTGGCGTGAGGCATCTGTTCCAGGATCTCGGTTCTTGGTGGATTCCTTTTTTTTCCCAAATACGATCAACCCAATTATGATCGTTCTGCTGACGGTTTTTAATGCTTTCCAGTGCTCTTCCCATACCGCCCCCAAAAAAGGGGGGGGTGACGTCTCAATTTTAATTCACCCAACACGAATAACCAACATTCCATGGGTGCTCTTGCTTCTTTGTTCGCATCTCTTACAAACGCACCATGTCTGTATTTGTCCGCTATTGAAAAGAAGAAAGCCAAAAAAAGAAATCAGGCGCCCAACCAGGATGATCCGCATGTTTTATTTTTTTTTTTTTTGGTGCCTTCTTCTTTTTTCCCCTGGCATTTGATTTGCACCGGACTTCAATCGACTCCAAAACTGCCATAAAAATAATAACCGGACTGGCAGTAAAATTATTAAAAATATTACCATAAACCTTGCAAATATTAAAAGCAACGCGTTAAACCCTCTCCTTCCTCTCCACCAAAAAAAACCCCCCAACCACACCTCTTATTGGAGCACGGCTCTAGAATCGCACGGTATGGCGCTCGGCTTGTTTTTTCTCCTCAACTTCTTTATAACATTCATAGCCGGTCACCAGCATGGTTGCGCTTCCCCGGCATTCGGCGAACAAAAAAAAAGGATCGTAAATTATTATTTATGGTTAAAGATCTTATCAGCGGATTATTTCGATCGTTGCGCGCGCGCACGCACACACACACAAACATGCTACGGTTTGGCTCTATTTGTTTTGACTTTTGACAGCTGTTGGTGCGTGTGTTGTTGTTCCACTGCCCTGTCATAACTTTAATCTTTACGGCCTTCCCTGGCGGGAAGATTCACCAAGCTCTGGCAGTGATTGGAGGTGTGTATGCGGTCCTGTCCGTGGTACGGTGGACATAAAGTTCGGAACTTGCCCGGTACACAAATACTACACTTGTTTACAGGTTTATTGGGAGCTGTCAAACACAAGCGCTAGGAGGATGATTGAATGTAGGCAATTAACGGCATTTGCCGAAACTTTTCGTCGCATATTGGGTGCGTTATATGGCCGATCGTCTGAAGGTGNAACTTGCCCGGTACACAAATACTACACTTGTTTACAGGTTTATTGGGAGCTGTCAAACACAAGCGCTAGGAGGATGATTGAATGTAGGCAATTAACGGCATTTGCCGAAACTTTTCGTCGCATATTGGGGGCGTTATATGGCCGATCGTCTGAAGGTGAGTTAGAACAGTTTTAATTGAAGACACGAACCTTACTAATTTTAAGAAATGAAGAAACTTTAAATATAAGTATATTGGATGCTAAATCCTGAAGTCTCCACAAGTTCTCAGATCTGAACATATGAAATAACGAACTTTGAAGTGTCATTTGTCAGAACTCTGCTTACTCCACAAAAGGAATATCTTCCAATGGGAATGTAATGACCAGTGCTTCTTTTGTAATCATAACCGGATACGAACTTTTACACAAGAAACCCTCTAGCATCTCCTCTGATCCGCATCGTAGTCTAGACTAGACAAGACTTTACTATTTTCAAGAAATTAAGTAACTTTAATTGAAATTAAACTGGATACTAAATTCCGAAGTATATCTCCACAAGTTCTCAGATCTAGACGTATGAAGTAAAGAACTCATATATTGAAGTGTCATCTGCCAGAACTCTGCATACTCCACAAAACGAATATCTTCCAATGAGAATGTAATGACCAGTGCTTCTTTTTTAATCATAACCGGATACGAACTTTTACACAACAAACTCTCCAGCATCTCCTCGGATCCGCATCGTAGTCTAGACTAGACAAGACTTTACTACTTTCAAGAAATTAAGTAACTTTAATTGAAAGTAAACTAGATACTAAATTCCGAAGTATATCTCCACAAGTTCTCAGATCTGGAGGTATGAAGTAAAGAACTCATATATTGAAGTGTCATCTGTCAGAACTCTGCATACTCCACAAAACGAATATCTTCCAATGAGAATGTAATGGCCAGTGCTTATTTTTTAATCATAACCGGATACGAACTTTTACACAAGAAAACCTCCAGCATCTCCTCGGATCCGCATCGTAACAATCTTCAAAGTGAAGGAATCACATAAAAGGTCCTAATTTATAGCATCCATCGGTTGAGTGGTCGATCGTGAAGCAGTTTCGTGCTTATGCGCGTTGAGAAATATGACAAGTGGCCTCGAGTAACCGTGCTCCAATATTTCAAACCGATCTCCTTCACTGGATAACGGCGTCAGGTGTTGCTGCTTATACTACCTTTCCTGAGAAGCTCAAGAAAGCGTACATGCAATCTTCCCCGGTATGTGTGTGCGCGCGCGCGCACGTCTATGCTCGTGTGGCTGGATTTGCTGGTAACACCTGCCAACCAGTGCGCACACTAGGGAGTTGGGACGTAACGCAAGATAAGTCTTCGCCCCCGGGCACGGTCCTTGGCCGGGCACGCGAACGCAGTACAAGAAACGGGTTGGAACGTAAAGCGTCCGTTAGACGTAAGGAGCTTTATTGCAGCGAACGAAACAAGTTATCAAACAGCGGTAGATCGTACGCAGTGGAGGGCATCCAATTTTATATCTGTGTTTGTTATTTGGATGTTTTCCTTCACTTTTACGCATCTCATTAGGGCTTTGTTCTCAGTAGATCGGCTCGTTATTCCTGTTTATTTTTTTCTTCTTCTGCCCCTCCCCATTTCTTGTAGCGTACACATTTATGGTCCATATTCAATTACTGGTTTATTACATTTGTTTCGTTTATTTGCATAGCTTTAAAGATCCGACCGGTTACCTAAACCCCGGCTGAAAACGATGGTTTTAAAATTCATCGTCTCATTTTACTCGCAGTTTGTATAATTGCACCCATTAACGATTAGTAGGCTCAATACCTCAATTAGTTAGCCGGTTAAAGTTTAAGTGCTGATTTAAAGCATTCGCACACCCAGTCGTACGATCTCGGGCACGTCGGGCTTAGTGGATATTGTTGTGCAAATGTTTATGGATGTGTTTACCTTTCCCGAGGATTGATAAAAATTGGCAGCATCTGTCCGTGGAGTTGGAGGGGGGGGGGGGGGGGGGGGGGGGGGGGGGTGATGGGGAGGAGGTCTAATAATATTAACAGTCTTCACCAAGAACCCGCGCATTCGATCGATCCTCAATCTCGCGACACACGAGCCGGTCGCGCTGAATAAATTACGCACAGTTCCACTCCCTCCCTGTTTGACGAGCTTTTATTTATTCTTAATGCCCTCTTCTCTTTGGACAAGATTTCTCTTCTCCCGCTGGGTCATTCGCCCTCCTCCCCACCCCTTTTTGCGGCTTTAAAGCTGGGTCTCCGGCTCATCGATTGCCATAGTTGGCAGCATATAGCAATAATGGTCAAACGGCGCTAAAAAACAAATATCCAACCTTCGTTAGCATCAGAAACGTTCCGACCTCCGATGCTCTGACGCCTGAGAAGCCTACGGCTTACAAACCCCTGCTCCACACTCTGCTCCACACACGGCTTCCATCTCAACGTGTATTGCTTCGGGCAGGTCGTGTGTTTCGTGTTTCTTGGGGTTTTTTTTTTGTTGCTGTCCGCTTCAAACTTCAAGTTCCACTTACCCGGCGCACAACAGCTCCAATAACATTAGTGCCTTTTCCGCCCACGCGCCACAAACGGACGCCTTGACCTAAACGGCGTGTGTGTGTGTAGCGCCTGCTTAACGCGCTGATTTGTGTTTCACCGTGTTTCGTGCGTTTCAGCAGCAAAGAAGAAGAAGAGGAAAAAAAAGAAGAAGAAGAAGAAGAAATCCAGCTGCCTAACACAACCGAAGCACCAGCAAAAATTGTCTTCAAGTTTTAACTCATTATTATACAAACCGTGGCCGCGGTACTTCGTCTCCGGTCCCAGAAATGCCTTGAACGCGATCGCTACGTAATCTTGACGTGATCGAGAGACTTCGGTAGAGTGTTGACGCGTTTTTCACCATTTCCAGTGCGATGGTTAACAACCCTTCCCCCCTCCCCTGAAAAGCAGATAACGCGTGAAACAACACAACAAAATCAAGGTCAAAAAGATGGAACCCTAGCGTGGCCCCGCCGGGTTAGCCACACGACACCGTTAGCGTGTGGCTTCCCTTTTTGTCTGACCGGCTTGGCTGATAAAAAGCAATTTAGCTTCGAACTCGGAGCTGAACACGTTAATAATATTCGTACGATTGGTACACACACGCGGGTGACACGCGCACACCGACCAAAAAAAACCCGTAGATTAAGGGCTTGGACATCACCGAATCACCACGAGATATTCACTCCAATTTTTATTGGAAACTAGATTGAGGTTAGGTTTTTTTTTTGTTGTGTCTCCTTTGTTTTGCCAAATAAATTTTTACGCTTCCACCGCCGCCCCGGTTGAGGTTTATGAGAAACGTTTACCGGTGTATCAGATCAGGTCTGCCCAGTGTCTTCGACCAGGAATTCAATTTTATCGCGACCAGCGGGAGGTGATCTATGGGTAAGCTAAAGAGCTGATGCTAACGAAGCCTACCCTTGTACCGGGTGTCGGGTCGAAACGCGGGTCTCTAACCGTTGGTCGATTGGCAGCAAGGCATCTTCAGCTCGTGGGCGATGCAGCGTTAGGCCACGCAGCCAAGTTCACCTTGGATGGTTGGATATATCGTAACAGAAAGAAGAAGACGAACGGGGGGGAAAAAAAAATAGACAAACGTGATCTATTTTGTCCGGAGATTATGCGCTAACCGAGGACGATTGTTGCTGCCTGAAAGCTTTGGTCTGCATGTTGAAGATTGTTTTATTTCTTCCTTCTTTTTGACCCTCTCCTCCCACAGAACTCTTCAAACGACTGTTCGCTGGTGTCCGCCATGCGTCGCTGATTAGCATATGCGTCGTACTTAAATTTTCAGCACCCCTTCAATTTACAAGTGTGTATGCTCCGGTTTGTTCGCATGCTAGCCTGTTGTTTAAAGCGATTAAAGCACACCGTTTCAACCAACCACAAGCCATGGGTTTGCCGACATTGTAGTGCGCGTTCTAACATAGTATTACAACGGTGGCCTTGGTGCATGATCCGGGCGCCTTCTTGACGGGTTGTACGAGATTTTATGGGTGTAATAACAGCTTCTCTTCTGCGCGTATCGAGCAGAAGCATTCGTATTTGAAGAAAGAACCACACAAAGAAGAAATACACACGAAACAAAAAAAATATATATATCTATAGAACATGAACACCAACCGCATCCGGAACCGCATCTGATTACCTGGGGTCTTGGTGCCTGAATTTGCCAATCATATGAGTAATAATATTTCGATTTTTGTGATGCCTCCAACACGAACACAAGGCAAATGGCAGTAAACTTATCTTTTATTAACGTTTTGCGTTTTGCAATTTCCATGTGGGACAGTCCAGGTTTCCCCCCCCCCCCCCCCTTCTACAAGGTACAGGTCGGAAAGAAAAGTCGACCCCGTCCGGGGGCAATTAACTCGCATCTGTAAAAGGTCATTCGGGCGTTAGGCTCGTTAGTATTGGCAAACGGCCGTCATAAATTTATGCAAATTGGCACATTAAACAGTTCTACCAGTTCTGGTGCTTCTGTGCGTTGCCGCCACACGGACTCAAACACCCACACGGTAAGGTAATGAATAAATAAGTTTGCATTAGGAATGTGTTAATCAGCGTTGACTCTTGCAGTTGCAGTTTAGTAATGAATTGCTACCACACTCCCCCTCCCCAAACACGGATGAATCTCCTTGAAAGGGTTGCATTCGTTTCTTACGACTCCTCCACAGTGATGATCGGGTGATTTATTTAATGTCTTTTTTATATGACACTAAGAATGTTTCACCAGCAATCACTGCCAAGGTGAAATGCCGCAGAAATCTGTGCGTGAAAGGGCTAAATCAAACCAAAAAAAAACCTCCCGCCACACACACACACACACACACCCAAAAGCACCCCCTAATAAGCTCTCACAAACTCTTTCGTCTGACAACACTTCGATCGGTTTCCGATGCGATGAGGTTGGCTCAAAATTTCGGTTGGCAGATTATGATGTTGGTTTTGAAGGTACCTTAATTGGACCACAACCGGCAGTTTTTGATTGATTTTTTTGGCTGGCCAGCTTAAGCCACCAGATTTACATTCCACGGTAGCTTACGGCTTATTGATCTCTTCCGTCTACGTAGCACCCGATTGACGGGAGCCCTTTCGATGAAGAAAAAAAGCACGCACACACACACACGCACACAACAAGCGATCAATCAAGGGTGTGTATGTGTTGTAAAAGTTTTACATGCCCCATGCACCATTTGTATTTTCCATTGCGTTTTACAACTACTTCAGCCAATCAGATAGATTGAATTGGATACGGAGAACGAGTTAAGCTGCTTAAGCAGTGAAACGTTCGCAACGACAGTCAATCGATCGGTTGGTGCCGACCAATGAAACGTTCACATCCTGGCGGTGGTATACATATCGAGCCCTTTGACAGCCCTTTTGTGTGGATGAGCCGGAAAAAAGCACCCTATATGCTTCCGGTTTCTGTTGACTTTTGAGCATGGATAGGTAGATAGGTCTAATTCTTTAGAAGAAACTCGTCACGTTGATGGTAGATGGGCAGAACACCAGAACTATAATTGTAGCTTCTCAATAGTCATCAAATATGCCTTGCTATTAGCTCAATTAATTACATTACCAATATGTTTAATATCTTCGTATAAGCCTTTTACATCCTGAGATATCCTGAACAAATCCTTGAGGATATAACCTTTTCCAGAATTCCTGAGGACCCAATCAATTCTGAAGTGCAATAACTTTGCAGATCACAATTCTTACTAGTATTCTATTTATTTCTGTAGAACCCTGATTCTGAAACACCCAAGGAATTCTAAACTTCAATACCTTGGGACTTCACTACCATCATTTTTATATCTCTCCTCAACTTTGTTGAGAACTATTGAGAATTATTGAGAAATAATGCATACTAATCCGTTTTATAATCATTATTCTATTCTACCTTAATTCTGACTAGAATTCCTGATTAGAAGAACTCATTTCGATGTATTTATCTTGATTGGTTAATTGAGGATGTTTTGAATATATTTCTTTGGAGCACTTTTAATAGACGCAACTCAATATTTTACGTAGAAATAATATGTAAAATAATGCAATATTTGAAGCAAAAGAGACTTTATTCCCTGTTAGACAAACCCCATAGATACAGGAGTGTCGAATTGAATTGAAAATTTCTCAATTCTAGCTATTTCCATTTTTTTTTGTATATTGAAGTAGGAGTTAGGATTTCTTCATATAAATCCTTCTCAATTTCTAGAATTTGTTCAAAATGAAATTGTTTCTGTACATGAAACATTTCCCTACTGATGCATTACAATCGAATTCATCATGCAGAAGTTTGAGAAAACTTCTACTCCGAGGGTTTGTCACTACATGTAGCAATTTCCTCCAACCAAGTATACTAAAACCTTCCGCTGTGATAGATGGGGCACCAGGCAATCGTTCCGACACAACGGCACAAAGAATACTCTCGGAAAAAAAAGCCATAATCTAACCACTTGGACTAACATATCTACCAGAAATTGACTTCATTCAACTCACCTCGTGAATCAAAGTGCCAAAGCATATATGGGCAGGGTGTCTGTGTGTGTAATGTTTGTGGAAACAATAACGAAATAGAGTCGCTCAGCTCGTAGCAGTGGCAGTGGCGTTATGTATTAATTTTCGAGTCCTGGTGAAATATTTTCTACCCTGATATTATTTACCCTGCACCGTACCGTGACCATACTGGGAACATGCAGCAGTTTGTCAAGGTACGTAAATGGAGCAGGATTTGTAGTTACTCTCTTTCTTTCTTTTTTTGGTGTTGTTGCCTCTCTCCCTTCTATCGAATACTAGAGCTGGTGGAAAGCATTCCAGCCCGATGCTAGAATCCGGACGAAAAGGCGGTAACAACCCTGTGCCAGCCCCAGGTACCCAGCATCCAAGAAAGAAACGCCGTGAAGTGTGTGGATCTGTTCTCGAAAGCCAAACAGTGGCTATCGTAAACCCACCGAACAGGGGTGGCCAGGCACCGGGGTTAGGGTAAAATTTAAATGAATTAAATTCACCTGAAATTTGTATAATTGAATCCAGCAAGCACATGGCAGGGTAAAGCATTAATGGAGCATGCATACATGCGCACCGTAACGCCCTTTTTGCCTGGCAATAGTGTAGCATTCGGTGGATGCGCTGGAGGGCAGAAGGGCCAGAAAAAGGGGTCTCTCATCAGGTTGAACTTTTGTACCGTGTGTATACGAACCTGGGAGCGTTTGGCACAACGTACCGGAGGCGCACGGTATTGCCAAAAGGTAAAGTGCATCGACTTGAGGAACACTTCCCATGCTTTCTATTTATCCCGGGAGATGTGTGTGTGTGTGTGCGTGTCTCGACGAGTGCGAGCGAGCGAAAGACCCAGAACACCGATGCAGCCGACACGCTTCGATGGTGGGTGTCACCGGTTCGGGGGTACGCTATGTGTGTGTGTGTGCCAGGTGGGGCGGGGGGCAAAAAAGGGGTTTTAGAGCATTATTTTCACAAGGTTAGATTATGGTTATACCTTTTTGATGAGGAAACACAAGCTCCCGCATTGCAGATGCAATTCAGCTTTGCATCTTTCACAAAAATCGTTCGACCTCGTCCCCACATCGCTGTGTTTCCTCCCACACCCCCTCCCCTCCCTCCGGACCACATCTCGTTAAGATGCGTCTGTGTGGTGTTTTCCTTAGAGTTGGTGGTAGAGAGAAAAAGGGGAGGGGGGTGGGGGAAAGTTTTTCCTCCCCACCTTTTTCGAAACTTGGCGAAAAAGGTGAGCCGTCGAAGTTTGGCTGCGTTTTGTAAATCTTTTTTCTCTTTAGTTAAGGATTTCCAATGTGTGCGAGAGAGAGAGAGAGCGAGAGAGAAAGAGAGGGAAAGAAAGTTTTAAGGTACGTGTATGTGTATTTATGTTACCCTTCTGCTTGGATAGTTTTGCATGGCTTTCCGTCACTTTCCCGGAGCTACCCCCTCCCAAACAACCCTTGCCTTACGGTGCAAAAGAAGAAAAAAACAGGATAATAGAATTTCGCTCGAGCCGTGCGCTAGTAGCGTCTCACTTAAAATTGCATCCGAAAATGATGAAATTCAGAGATGTAGGAACGACCCACCAGAACCCCTCAAAAAGAGGGGAAAAAACTGGAAAAAGAAGGAGAAGAAAAACAACAAGAAAACAATTCCCTCGCCTTTTTTGTTGCTGTTGTTGCATACATACACATCCCGTACGCTATTGCGAACGTTCCTACGGGCTACCCGGATTTCCCCGGTACGGTTCAGAAATGGGGGCAATTTTCATCAATTGAAATACATCCTCCGGTTTTCGCTGCGCTTACCGGCGGGATGCACAATTGCACCTCCCCCCAGGGGAGGGGGGAGGGGGGGGAGGGAAGGTTGGGAAGGAGAGATGCACAAAAACCAATCAGACTTTCCCCGAGATGGCGACACGGGACCACCGGCAGATAGGGCGGACGGACGGACTTCGCCGAAACGAGCACTTGGCACTTGTACCCAACGTTAGGCGTGCCGTATCTGCAACAACGACCTCCTTCCTCCCCCTTTCTCCCACATCACCCCCACACTCCCTTTTTTTTAAGAGACCCTCAGATGGCACTACCGGGTCGCAACCACTCGAAACACTTCCCCCCCTCTTCCTTCGCCCCCCTTCGGGAAAATCCAACACCCCCCAAGCATACCGGGGGATGATTTGGAAAATTAAGAGTAATTTCCGATGCGGGGTACCCGAGAGGTTCTTTGATTACAACTAATTCACCTCAATGGAGATTAAGTATATCCTGCTGTACCGGGTTCTTCCCCCCCCCCCCCCTCCATCCCCCCGGGGCTAGACGAGAAGGTATCGAGGTGGCAGATTTTGTGACCATTTCTCTCACGGCAGTGTACGGTAATTAAGCTTGCATCGCACGAACCGGTTTGGGGACAAGGTAAAGTAAGATGAAGCAATATAATAAAATCAAATGTGCAACTACAAAAGAATTGTGGCTGGCTCTAGCGTCGTGTCATCAGGCAGGCCCGTTTGTGTCTATGTAGGGCAATCGTTGCACTCGAGAATCGTATTGGACATCATTCTTACTCATATCTTCGCTTCTCGCTTTAATCGTATTTAATTTAATCACAACCTCAAAACCATCACGGCAAACCTTGAGGAGTTCGCCGTAATCTTCAAAGTCTCTTTCCTATTCAAGAAATTGGTTTTGTTAATTTATTGAAAACAATTTTGTTTTCTATTCTTGAAGTTTAATCCTAATTGAGTCATTTAATAAATGTGGAAGATTTTTTTTAACCATAAATAGATAATTTTTTTCTTTTTTTTATATCATCCGAATCTCCAAATATTGGAAGATCCAACGTTCGAACAAACAGCAGATGAAAATTGAAACAAATTAGAATTAAAGCTGGAACTCACCTTTACCGCCTCAAGTAAAGCAATAAGAGCGCCCCGAATACCTATCGAAATGTCAAGCTACATGCCTGAAACCACAAATTCATCACACGACAGTCCCAAGAAAGTTGCCGATTATTTCTAAGAACAGTGAAGATGATTGAACGAACATTCAGCGAAATCTTCACTGGCAGCCTGTGTCACACCGGGCGCTTGCAAAAACCAGCCAAAAACATGGCGACAACTACAATCGCCTTTCATCAACCTTTCATCGGTGTGATCGGACCGTGAGGGAAGGAATCGCAGAATCTAAAACACAAACCAAGAAAGAAAGAAGGAAAGAAAAGATGACCAACGCACCGGAAATCTTATTTCACTGTGAGTGACTCGCGCGCGGATGATAATGGACACATTACGAAGGTACAAGTAGCGAAACATTTCGTTGCTATTCCAAAAGCAGTCAAATTTACTGCCACCCCCCACCTCCCCACTCCCCCTTTTCCCACGAAAAACCACATGGAAATGGATGCTGGATGGAAAAATTATTGACGGAAGTATCTTCCATAGAGATTTTTCTTCTGTTTTCTGCTTTTTGGAATGGACATTGGCGGGAAGAAAATAAAAAAAAAGAACAGGCTTTCAAAACCAGATAGACGAACGATGGTTGTTACTGCATCCACCGTCCGGGTGTGAAGTGAAAATTGTTTGACAGTAACATTGACAGACAGATCCCATCTGTGGCGTCCACTGTGGCGCTCACAAGCCCAATGGTTGATTTGCTAAAAGTGCGCCATTGAAGATGGTACCATACTTTGTTCTTCACTCTCTCTCTCTCTCGCTTACTCAAAATGAATAAGCTCACCGACTGTGTTTTAGCATTTACCATAAAAAGTGAACAGAATATTAAGAAACGATGCAGCAAGACGACTTCCAGCAAAATGCGATTTTTTGTTGTTGTTGCTTTTTGTCTGTGTCGGTCATTGTTTTCCTCGGTAACATTCGGGGGGCAATGAAGTTTCGCCGGGTTTCATCAAGTCAAAGTATTTCATTTTCATCAGAAAATAATAATCAACATTTGTGTAAACTGTCCGGCTCTATTCGCGGCAACATTATGCCTTTGTTCTGGGTAACTTCTTACAGCATTGTTGCGAGGAAAGAGATTTGTTTATATTTTCTTTTTATGGAAAAAAATTTCATTCTTTTACGATTTCTCTAGATCAAGATAATATTCATTTGATTTTATTTGAAGAAAAAAAATGAATCCTTAAGAAAACGAGCAGCAATGAAATTATTATTACAGTAAAAAATGTGATTAATTAATTGATTTGTTGTTTAATTACTTTATTTACAGACTAAAGCGATGTTTGATTTAACTTATTTGATTAATTCGTTTATTTATTTATTCATTCATTTATTAAACCATTTATTTTATTATTTTTTTATGTATTTATTCATTTATTTGTTTTATTATTTATTTATTTATTTATTTACTTATTTCTTTATTTATTTCTTTATTTATTTATTTCATTTATATTTATAAATTAAAATCTTTAGTTATTAATATATTTACTTATTTATTTATTGATTTATTGATTTATTTATTTATTTATTTATTTATTCATTTATTGATTGATTGATTTATTCATTTATTGATTGATTGATTTATTTATTTATTAATTAGTTTATTTACTTTTTTTATTCGTTTATTTATTTATATATTTATATATATTTTATTTACTTATTTATGGTTTTTATTTCTATCTTTCATTGTTGCTTATGAATTCAAAATCTTTTCGAGAGCATTTTATAAATGTTTCATGTTTATCTGGCGTATGTTTTGTTAGCGGAAAAATTCTAAGTTTTCCCTATAGATCGAAGAAAATCCAAAAGCAAAAAGCTAAGTTCCCGGCGAACGCAATGAACGAATCAAATCTCAAACACGCCAATTATCTCCCTCCCCCTCTCGTCCCTTGCCCTCTTCTATTTAACACCAAACCCCCCCCCCCCCTCACATCTGTACAACCGATTTCACCAACCCTTATCGGTATTGGTTAAACCACCATCGACGATTCACACTACTTGCATGATTTGCTACGTGACTTTGCGACTTTTGCAACTTTTCCGCTTTTCCCAAACCGCATATTTGTACCTCACTGCTTCTCACCCCTCCCTCCCTCCTTCCTTTCCTCTCACTTGGAGTCTTGCTATCGCTCTCTCGCTCACGAACCACCCCTAAAGCTCACAAGAAGGTACCGGCAAAAGGATAAGCAATAAGCGCGCACGGATTCCTCGCAAGGGGTAAACGTTGGTAGAATGTGTAACGTGTAAATGTGCGATCGACACATGTTCTGATGGGTGTGCGCGCACGGTGGGAAAAAGGTGGAAAACCACTAATCTCTGCCATAGCCGAACGGCCGTGCCCGTGTTATTGATGGTGCGAGATGGTACCCTTTTGCTGTGGTTGTATAGTTTTGCTGTGGCAGAACTAAAAGTAATTTAAAGAAGGCGTAAACGTACTAGTGAAGTTATCCTTCCAGCAAGGATATGACGAAGGACGCAAAGACAATCAAAGAGATGGTAAAAAAATGAAAGCGAAGAAAAACCGGGAAAAAAGCCATGTAGAAGGTCACCCGGAAGAAGAGTCGAGTTTGAGGGGGGGAGGAAAACAACGCTGGAATGGCGTTGGAAGGTGGGATAGAGGTGAACATAACACAGGACATAATTACTGTCACGCATGTCCACTGCAACATTCACTGGAATACGTCTTACCCAGCAATACTCACCCGAAAGGTTGCTTTTTCAATTGAAGTCCTTCATCTTTCCGCTCACGTTTTAATTACTCTCCAAGCATCTCCTGACCTTACCGAGTCGTTTGCTGTCACCCTTACACCTTCCTCCCTCTCTCTCTCGCCACTGACAGGGCTTGTCGGATTGTCGTCGTGTTCTGTTCGACTTAACTGCTATAATCATTTCGAGAGGCGAGCCAAGTTCGTACCAGGTACCGTTGCCTGCGGTCACGACTAATGCCGCGCGCGCTCATTCACTCATTAGCCCGGCACGGCACGTTACTGATTCCATTCCTTTTTTCCCCTTTTCTCCTCTCCCATACCCCCCCCCCCCGTTTCCCCTCTCGCCAGCACAACAAAAAAACCCTCCATCCTAACACTGGACTCTTCGGACTCGGTAGGCGGTGAAAATTTCATTTCCATCTTGCCGAGCATTTCTTTCGCCCCTTACCAAGGGGGGGTGGGGAAACATTTTCCGAGCCATTGATAGCCACGTACGTGAGGCTGAAAGCTGATTTTCCGTGTCGAAAAGAAACACGGGAGTTACCATGAATAGTTACCCCCTTTTTTCCTCTGCCTTCCAAACCCCTAACACGTTTTGGTTTTTTTTCCTGTCCTCCTCATCAACCAAGCAAGAAAAAAAAACTAAACTCACGATGTCATCATAAGTTTCATTTAAATGCATTATCGCTCTACTTTTCCCCCTTATTATTAATTTGCCAACGTTTGCACGTGCAAAAACAGGCCTTTCGGATGCTTAAATGTAGCTACTGTGTGATTCTAACCTTATCGTTTGGGCATAAAAGGGGTGCGGGGAAGGGGGTGGGGGTTGGAAAGNGGAGTTACCATGAATAGTTACCCCCTTTTTTCCTCTGCCTTCCAAACCCCTAACACGTTTCGCTTTTTTTCCTGTCCTCCTCATCAACCAAGCAAGAAAAAAAAAACTAAACTCACGATGTCATCATAAGTTTCATTTAAATGCATTATCGCTCTACTTTTCCCCCTTATTATTAATTTGCCAACGTTTGCACGTGCAAAAACAGGCCTTTCGGATGCTTAAATGTAGCTACTGTGTGATTCTAACCTTATCGTTTGGGCATAAAAGGGGTGAGGGGAAGGGGATGGGGGTTGGAAAGAAATTCGGCCTCTAGGAAAAAAAACCCCCTGCTGGTCTCAATGTTACCGATACGATGATGATGATGATGATGATGCGAATAGTACAGTGAAAAAGAGTAAACGGTGTACGTAGAACAACTCCACGTCAAATGGAAAAATCCTCCCTTCCTTTTCCATCCCTCGCTTTCCTTACCACCCCCTCCTCCCGAAAAGAGCACAGGAGGGTCACAAACGGTGAATAATTGAAATATGACAAAAAGCCTCACGGAGTCCTGTGTGGTACTAGTTAGATAGGAAGGGGAGGGGGAGAGTGGGAGGAGGGATGCAAGAGGGAGTGGGAGGTAGAAGCAAAACGGACCAATTGCCGGACGTGGGACTGAAAGGACAAGTTGCCCAAAGTAAAAGGACAATGGTATGGTGGTGGAGGGGAGGAAGTAGGGGGGAGGGGAGGGTGAGAGGGTGGAAGGAGAACGCGTGCGAAACCACCGTGGTCCGTGGGAAAAGGAAATAAACTTTCCCGGTTGCTTCATGTAGTATCATTATCGTTATTACTAGTTTTACTACCTTCAACTAGCAGAGTTGTTGTTGTTTTTTTTCTTCTTCTCTCTGCCTCCTCTATTGCCTATTTATTTCGGGACGGGACGTTCTTTATTCGAAGGAACGAAGGTGTACCATGAGATGTGGTACCCCGTGATGAGGATTCCGTTGCCCTTCGTTGCCCCCCCGTTTGCTCAAAATTTTTGCGCACCATTCAAACCTGGTTCGTTCGGGGTTGTTTTGGGGGGGTTGTAGTTGTTCATCGCTGAATCCAAACATGACCGGGCGAACCGGAAACCACAGGTTGCTCGCGCGCAACTCCATTGATGCTTCTCAACCGTTGATGTTTCCTTTATCCTTTACGTTTGAGGCTACAAATGTGAATGTGTGTTTGTCCGTGTATGTGTGTTTATAATGTTTCTTTTACCCTTAGTTTCCTGGTTGCAAATCCGCTTCCTGTTTTTTTTCTTCTTTGGGTGGAGAGGGAACCAAATTTTCGACAATCTCAAAAGCCATAGGAAGCTTGAACAATAGTACATCCTTTCATAGGGGGTTTTTTTTTTTTTGGCTGTTTTTCCCATACATCCCGCTGGCCTGGCGTCCACTACTTATGTGTATCGTGGATAATGGGAACAAGTTCAACGCTATCGTTTCGAAACGAGTGTCCACCGTGTGTAGCGCGCGGTATGGAACGAGTAACAAGAAACCGCATAGACGAGTGCCTTTGGTAATAGTTTATTTTTTCTTTTTATTTTTGCATTATTTTATTCCACCCTCGTGACCCTTCTAAGCCCCCTCTAAGCCATTTTCGGGCCGTCTCGCGTTTGGAATGTAGATTCTTAGTGCAGCTACAAACCACACATAGAACACACGGGCAAACCAAGCCAAACAAAGTTGGACAGTGATATGAATCGTTCCGATTTTGGTCGTATAATTCGAAATTCAAAATTTGTACATAATTTAAACAAGTTTATAGAGCATAATATTGAAGTTTACCTAAATTGCTAACATCTTTTTTAATATTTTATATCTTGATATAGACATTAGATTCAAATTTATCTAAATAACTGAGTTAGATTTATCAACCGATAAGGTTATAGGGATTGTTATCGGAAATTTATCTTAGGTGGCCATTAAGAATTTTGTTCTATTTTTCGTTTATCTATATTTTATAAGGTAGATAACGACAGAGAAAAAAAGATGCGGTATTTAGTTTCGACCATGACACTTGAAGACCAGTGGCTACTACAAAGTACAAAGTACTGGGCGTCTCCATTCCACTAAAGCGCCTTGCGGCATTTATGATTGCTATTTAAAACTTTTTCAATTTTTTTGTTTTAGAATTTATTATTACAAAGGTTTTTTAAATTTGTTTTACTAATTTCTTTTGAGTTTTACTAATTTTTTCTTGATTTTTCACCAAATACTTGGCGTCTCCATTCCACTAAAGCGCCTAGCGGCAATTATGATCGCTATGTGAAAAATTTTCAATTTTTTTTTTATAGTTTATTAATATGATTTTTGTTTTATTTTTTACTAATTTGATTTAACTATAAAGAATTAGTAATTTAAAAAAATTAAGTAATTTTGTACTAAATACTAGGCGTCTCCATTCCACTATAGCGCCTTGCGGCATTTATGATCGCTATGTGAAACTTGCTCAATTATTATTATTAATAATTATTAAATATTTTATAATTCATTATTATAAATGTCTTTTATTTTTGACTAATTTATTTTAACTGAAAAGAATTAGTATTTAAAAAAAAATTAAGTAATTTTTCATCCAATACTAGGCGTCTCCATTCCGCTAAAGCGCCTTGTGACGTTTATGACCGTTATGTGAAACTTTTTCAAATTTATCTTTTTTATACACATTTCACTAATTTATTTCTACCAAAACAAAATAATAATTACAATATCAAAAAATATCTTATATTAAATATTACAACCTAACAAATAAAGTTACCCCATAGTGTAATGTCACCGAGAAACGTTGATTGTTGCCCGGCTAACTTTGTACAAAATAAAAATATTAAAAACACACACACACACACACACACACACATACACAAAGAGGTTACGGGCGTGCCAGTCCAGAACTCAAACGATAGTAATTTTACATTGCACCGTGCGCATAAAGGCAATAAGTTAATTTGCATATGAAAAGGGCTACTTTAAACTACTTTTCATCTGAACATTAAAACTATAAGGTGGGAGGGGAACGGTAGTGAGGGGGAGGGAGGATGGAGTCGAGGTGAAAAAACTGGAACAAACTGGACATTCGGGGTACAGCATGCAGTGAACGATCTGTGGTCAAATAAGCTGCTCGTTGAGCTGCTACCGTGAGGTGTGTTTTTATAGCAAAAGCCAAAGTTGAAGCAACAAAGCCAATGAAGTGGGGTGGGGGAAGGGGTACGGCTAGCCCACCTTCCCGCCCGTTTTACGAAGTTTGTGCATGATCCGGTCGGTTCACACACATACCTAAAAAAAAACTACCTTCAGCAGTATCCTTCACGTCTATTTCGTGGTCCTTTTCGTTGTTTTTTTTTTGTTGCTAAAACCCCCGGCTAAAAACCTTCCCAATCCTTTCCAAACGTTCCCAGGAAACCGTACAATAACGCACTCATTCGTTATTAATCCATTTTTCCTAGAACTCATTCACAGTGTCCTTTCAAGGGCAGCTTCGAAGCGCATTTTCCTTACCAGTTATGTGCGGTCTCTAATCTGTATTAGTATGTGTGTGTGTGAGTGTGTGTGATTATGGATCCCCTTTCCTTATTTTATGTTCACATAAACACACATACACGGTAGTATAGTCACATAAAAATGAAAACGCTTGTGCCCCTGGAACGCTTTTTCAGTAGAAGAAACACACAAAAAATCTTTATACAAACTCAACTTTCTACCTAATGGTGGATGAAGGGAAGGGGAAGGAATTTAGGGGTAGGAAGGACAGAGACTAAGCCCTACTTCCCTGCGGTGTCCTCACGGTCGCTAGTCATTTTCCTTCCACACACAAATATATATATACACCCGACACGACCTGCTGCTAGAGCTTTATAGCGTAATAAGTAAATTAAAAAGTAATTGAACAGCAACATCTGCTTTCGGGTTGGACATCCTTAGGGCAATACCGTACCAAAAAAAAAAAACGAAGCTCGCTTCCAAGAAGCGAAAACTTACGGGAAGGAGAAGGCAAAAAAGGCACGCGCCTTAAACGGAGGCAGAGCGGCAAAGGCGAAGGATGGAGAGAGAAAAAACTTTTTACATCCCTTCCGTGGCGCAACTTCACATCCAACGCGATCGGCTTGATATGCTCAATCTGTGTGGATGGCGGACGTTGGAAGCCCCCCAAAATAGAGAGGTTTTGTATCCTTAATGTTTATGCGAGTGAAAGATGATGTTTTTTTGTTGTTGCTGTTGTTGTTTTCTTTGTTGCTTCGGCCTGCAGTCCGTTAATCCTTCGCCTATGTATTGGTACACCCATCACACCTTCGTTGGATCATTCCGGTCGATCGGTTCATTGCACGTGCGAGTGCTATTTAAAGGTTACCGCAAAGTTTTCCTACAGCTACTACAAACTAGAAAGTCGGGAGTTAATATTTTTTTGCTTATTTTTTTTCTTTTCATTTAATTTAATCTACTTAATACAGTTTAACTACTCCATAAAACTCCATAAAAATATTATTTTTTTTCTTCTTTTTTAAGTTATTCACTATTTCGCTAGTATGATTTAAAAATCTGTTTTACGGTTTTATCTATACATTTTTCCCTACTTTTTTTGTGTTCATTTTTTTTTATCTACTTAATCTAGTTTAACTACTCCATAAAACTCCATAAAAATATTATTTGTTTTTTTTTTCAAAGTTATTCACTATTTCGCTAGTATGATTTAAAAATCTGTTTTACGGTTTTATCTATATATTTTTCCCTACTTCTTCTTTTTCTGTAATCATTTATTTTGTATCTACTTAATATAGTTTAACTACTCTATAAAACTCCATAATATTATTATTATTATGTTTTTAATTTATTCACTATTTCGCTAGTATGATTTAAAAATCTGTTTTACGGTTTTATCTATACATTTTTCCCTACTTTTTCTGTGTTCATTTTTTTATCTACTTAATATAGTTTTACTACTCCATAAAACTCCAAAAAAATATTATTTGTTTTTTTTTTTCAAAGTTATTCACTATTTCGCTAGTATGATTTAAAAATCTGTTTTACGGTTTTATCTGTACATTTTTCTTTACTTTTTCTTTTTTTGTGTTCATTTGTTTTTTATCTACTTAATCTAGTTTAACTACTCCATAAAACTCCATAAAAATATTATTTTTTTTTCTTTTTTTTTTAAGTTATTCACTATTTCTCTGGTATGATTTAAAAATCTGTTTTACGGTTTTATCTATTTTTAGTGAAAGAATGCATACATAATCGAACGGTTTTGCGGGTACGTGCACTTATCAGCATAAATCATTGTGATGTGAAACGCAAAACAAAACAAAGCGAAAAAAAATAATAACGACTCCTCGCGACAAATTGAATGCTTCAGAATGGGGCCAAATATTGCTATCGGCAGCAACAACAACAGCAAAAATATATGGATACATAATACTGAAACAAAAAGTCGTGATAAATTACTCATTGCGCTCCGGTCATTGCAATTCTGATACAAAATAGAAGGGGGAAAAAAAATTAAAATAAAATAAAAATAAAACGCATCCCGGTCGGTAAAGCCAAGAATTGGAACAGAGAGGCTAACACCCTCTTTTCCCTCCACCAACCCCCTCCTTCCCCCAAAAAGTCAGGGCAACATCAGGGAAAAAAGAATTTTGCGCTCAATGTGACCAAGAGTTTTGGTGCAAAAAATGTTCTCTCATTTACCATTTTGCTCCACATCAATTTAAGTAAAAAAAACCTGATGAAATGGAAAATACCTGACCGTTTCGCTTCCCCTCTACCCAACGTTTGCTTGCTTTCCCTTCCGTCTAGTACTTACGTACGCGCTAGTGAACAAGACAAGTAAGAAAAGAGGGGGTTGAAAGAGAGAAAAAAAGGAAATAGTAGTGTCACAAGAAAAAGCAAAACTTCTCAACCACACCGAACGAAGAAGGATGAATAGAAGTGAAATAAAATAAATTTCAAAATCACCCGGTGCCGAAGCTAAACAAAATATTTTCATTCAATTTTCCACCCCCTCCCCTCTTCTTCCCCCACCCCCTTCCCCACCCCACAGTGTCGGAAATGCCGATCCCCAAACCGCCGAGTTTCCGGTAAATTTAAATTGAACTTTTATCACCCAATCTCGAGCGCTCGGTGCTGCCGGTAAAGATTGAAACTAGATCCCTGCCAACTGGTTCCTTCCCTATCCGATCCCCCCCTCCCTGCCCCCTTTTACCATCCAACACTACCGACTAGTTTTGATTTTCCCTACCGTTGGGGGTTTTCCCTTCGTAGAGGGCAGGTGAGAAAGAAAAAAATTGCGTTCACCAACGGTAAAGAAGAATCTCAAGTGATGCTTTCGCTTGTATTTTACCTTTCTTCAAATTATTTCACGAATGCGTAAAGAAATAAGAAACGAAAGGGTGGGAAGGAGGGCATTGGGGGAGAAAAAACTATTTTATTATTCTTTTCATTTTATACCCCTTTCCAGGCGAATACTTTTTTTGCACGGAGAAACTCGGCGAAGCAAATCAAGATATTTGCCACCACCTGGCCCTTTTGCGGGGTCGGGGGTTTTGAAGGACCAAACATTAGGCATAGTAATTGCAAAAAGCCGTACTATTCTTTAAAGGAAACTGCGCCCTATCGTATCATTCGTTTTATTTTTGCTAAGCTTATCTGCGGAGCAGATAGTTAATTGTTATCGGAATTAATTTTAAAATATCTTACCTTTGGTAATTCTCGCCTTCAGAAATTCTTTGGAAATTTGGTGATCTGAAAAGAAAGAATTGAATTCAACATTAGTGAAACAAAATACTCAAAAAAGTATTTCTAAATTAAGCTCTTTTTGTACATTAATCTCCGAGATCCTTAATGTATTTACCAATAACTTCATAAAGTATATTCAAAGCTACTAGTTACTCCAAACTTGGGAGATCTAGAGATAACTTGACACTTGCTATAATATTGGAAGACATAGACAAGAACATAATATTTGCTTTATTTCTTGGAAAGTTCTTGGAAAATTTTGTTACTTATAAGATTGTTCAGATCTAGGAACAGTCATCCAGGATAAAATGGAAGCAATATCGAGGAGTCTTTACTAATCATAAGATATTAGACTACTCTTTGAAGAAGATGTTTTTTGTGGATACTGAACTGGATACATTGAACTGGAGGAATCCTACTCCAATGTTTCTATCTTAATATGAGTTTTTTTTCTGACAGTCTAGATTTCGGAATTGTTGGTCCAAAGCTCCAAATCTCATTCTAAGGATTCTAAGTGTAACTCTTGGAAGTCCTGATGTCTTTTGGTCCAAAGCTCCAAATCTCATTCTGAGGATTCTGGAGGGTTCTAAGTATAATTCTTGGAAGACCTGATGTCCTTAAACCGCAATATCCAAATATTGCTATTTGTAAATGCGAAAGAACTCGCACTCAAGTGACTCCTTCTCAACAATCTGAAGTATCTCAAAACTTTTTGAATAATTCTTCTTCAACTACTCAAAGTTTTTAATCGGGACAAGTTCACAAAGCTCATCTATCATGTTGATATCACCATTATACACTGGAACATTTGTTCGTGGACAAGTTTTGCCACTATTAGTGCATCTGAAGAAGTACTTTATCTCTCTCACACACTTTTTTTTTGGTCTATTTTGCGTATTACTTCAGTGTCTGGTTAAATTTGAACCATTCTGAATGTCAGCTTAATCATATACGCGCAAAAAAAACCCCCAGAAAGCCATTCCAGAATAACTGAGGCTTTGACACTTTTGACACGCACTATTGTATTTCGTATGGCTCTCCCTTCAGCCGAAGGCTGAAATGGTTGTTTAGCCATAATTAGTTGCTCTAAATTTCAGTTATCAATGAGTGCTTGCGGGTCAAATGGTAATAGGATACTCAATGAGCATTTTGGATGCGAAACACGCCAAACACATCGTACGGGCGGTTACCTCGCGGCCCTCCCGAGCGCATGGAAAGCGTAAACAACTGCTCAGACAACTTCACGAGACGGTCTGGGGAGTTTCCGCAATGCGGAAGTAGTTTGGTGTTGGTTGAAACTTTTACCTCCTGGACGTCCGTGCGACAGTCAAGGCTTGACAAGCCGGCCTACTGACATGTAGTGGCGCCCCAACTTCAAATCAGTGGGGTTACCTTCTCGCTCTGGATGTTCTAAGTTGTTGGGTCTTTAAAAAACACACACACATACAAGAAATTTGGGGCCTGTCACAGTATGAGATGGGGGGAACAGCAAAAAAAGAAAAAAAATCTTTACTACCAAGTAGTAAAAAGCAATAATGTATATATAATTTCCAGGACGTGGATCTCTCCACAATTCTACGTCTAAGTCCTTTCAAGCCTCTTATTCTTATGCTTTCCTTACCTCCCCAAAACCGTTAGTTTCTGCTTTTTTTCCATTACGATACGACAATTCACAGCTGGAGGAGAAAAAAAAACACTAAACCAAGAAGCAAATGTAAGGTGAGACACAATTTATATGACGCTCTATCGTAAGGCCCACCGGTAAATCGTGACAAGTAGTCCTCCATTCAGAAAATACGCACGGAATCGGAAGAGCTGGCATGAAATTATGCACGAAATTAATTTGCACAAAACTTATGCAAAGCACCGTGCCCCATGCTGTGGGGAGGGGGGGGTTGGGCTACGATTGTGCCGCACGCAACGTTCGCCCCGGCTGGTACTACACAAAAGGTTGGGCTTTTGAAGAGGTTTTTGCCGTGTACCTCGAAGGAAATTGCCAACCGGGGGGGTAGTTGGGGGAAACGGGGCGCAAACATTTCAAAGGTCAGTTACTAGGTGGTGGAGGTGGAGGGAAAGGGAAAGGGAGGTGTTTCCTATTCACCAGTTGTCCTCGAAACAGGTTACCTGGGCGGGTTTTTGTGCTGGCAGCACGGGGAGCTGAGTGAGTTCAAACTGTCTTTAAAAACTGTCAAAACTGCTGCAGAACGTGACGGGGGACCACGGGGTGGCAAAGTTCCAGGAGGGGAGAGGGGGTGCCGTAACGATGCGAGATATTTTTACGTTACAGTTTCAAATCGTTTCCAGCGAAAGCGAGCGAAAGGTTGGCAGAGCAGGAAAGGATAAAGAACACGCCGGATACGCTTTACTACGTACACTTACAATTACACCTGCCTTCACTTCGTCTGGATGATCGAAAGGATAGGTTTACCTGAGGTTGGATTTTGTTTCATTTTTTTTTTGGGGAGGGGGAAGGCCACCCCCGTTCAACCCAAGAAAAGATTACAGACCGAACGTTTCAGTAGCGTAAGTCGTGTAATAACGCCTGTGCAAAAGGTATGGCATCTTCAGTTTCCCCCCTGTCGGGAGAGGGCGCTCTGGAATTCTGGGCGCAATCAATTCCGGGTTTGACGCCGCCAGCAGGAATGACTCACCTCTGCTCGCTATTACGCTACACTTCTATGTCACACTGCCGTCACCTACCCGAAAATTAGCTTATCCTTCCCGTAGCTTCCCAAAAAAAGGGATTTCTGGTTTTGCCCAAGGGCAGTGCCCAAGGGAGAGCAAGGATGAAACGGATGGGAGAAGATGTGTGTTTTTTGTTGTTGCTGTTCGGTGACTGCTTCAGATTGAGGAAGTTTTTCTGCAGGGCAAAACCATCACCACTACCATCCAAACCCCCTCCCCTCTCCCCCCTCTCCCCCTTTAAAAATCCATCCTCTAGTTGTCACTCGCAGCAGAGCAATCAGGATGGTCATTAACAAATTTCTGCCCGTAAATCACCGGGCTCCATAAATTAGATTCATCCACATCCTGGTTGCATCCTTCAGCCCTGCCGTTGTTTGAGGTTCCGGTGCACTCTTTTTTGTGTTTTTGCTATTCTACGGCGAACATTTGATTCCTTTCGAAGACATAATAAAATATGCACACTAACACACACACACACAAACACATACATAGAAGGAGTGCTCCGAGAAGCACCTTTTACACTCGAGAAAGGTAAATCCGCTCCAGAGCGATGGGCAAAAATTTTGAGGTTAGGGTTTGTTTTTCTCATCTCATCATTTCCAACAACTAACGCCGGAGTGTTACAATTTCTGACGCGCGGCACACTTTCTCACCTTCCACCAGCTCCTCTCTAACTCTTCCCCCTCCCCTCCCCAACCACCAAGCAAACGCTTCACTACAATTTCTTGAGGTGCATCATTCTTGGATGCTTCAACTTTGCCGTCCACAGTTTCCGTCTCAGAATTTTCTACAGACTTTGCAAAAACCCAACCTCCGGTAAGGAATGCAATTTTCGGACACTGGGCAACGTAGATAAAACTGATTAGTTACAGTAGTCCGTAAGTCCCGGGAAAAGTTTTGCCTAACCCCTACCAAACCCCCTCCCCAGAGGTAGGTAGCAGTACAGCAGGGCAGTTCCGAGTAGCTTCACATTTGCTCTGGAATTTGGGTGCGACCGAAGGGAAGAGGTAAGTTTTAGCAGAGTTATTTTTAATATTTTCGTTACATTTAATTATAGTTTAACCATGTTTGCTGGAATTTCATTTAAACTTTTATATGATTTCCTGAGTATGTTCTTTTACTCCCTTAGCAGCCATACGGTTCTAGTTATTCGTGTACACGCTGTGTTATGTGCTGTTGTGCTTTTATTTGTTGAGGTGATTTATTTTTAAAAGCTTTTCCAATATAAATGTTGATTAAACACACAATTTATTTTGTTTTTTTTTTAAAGATTTGCTGCAATTTAAAATTTAAAGCTACCAAAGAAATGGAGTGTCCTCAAGATATTCAACTTAACCTTAAACTTTTGTTATCTTTTTGGAAATATTCAATTCAAATTTTCGTTTCCACGAAACGTATCGTGATGTTGATCGAAGGTGGAAAAATCCCTCCTCAGTAAATCACCATTACCATTAGTTTTTGGGGAGGAAGGGAACTCTATCGAGTACGCGTCAGTACGCTCGAATCTGTCAGCAGTTGTCCCAGCAGGAGTAGTCCACATTCTCACTGCTCATCCCACAAATGATTTGAATATTTATTGCAACCATAGAAACAAATAGTGACTTCGAGGGGATGGGGTAAATGGTTGGAGAATTGATTTCTCAATGTTTTTGAACGGGAGTATGGAAATGAAGAAGCGTAGTAAAAATGTTTCTCCCCTTCCCTCGTTTTTTTGTTTTGGAGTAACGGAGACTAGCAAACTATCTGCCCGATTCGAAGAAGTGGGCGATGGAGAGAGAGAGAGAGAGAGAGAAAAAAAAATAAACATACAGACACCCATAACTATAAGCGAGGAATGTTCGGGTTTCCCTTTCATTTCAATTTTTCCTCGTGTAAAAGTCAACCGCTACTACCCCCCTCTACTTCCCCACCCCCCTCCCCCTCAAACCCCCCGTTGAGGTAGTGAAGCTAATGGTTTGTAAAAGAAAACCGGCGACGAGTGAGTCATCGACACCATATGTTTGCGTTCTTGTGGGTTTTTGAAAACGGGAACTGCGTGCAGGAGCGCTACGCAAGAAGGTGAAGAAAAAAGGTGAAGAATTGGATGGTTGGAAGGGCTGGAAGCAAATGGTAACGATACGTGAATGACGGAATCCATCTACGCAGCACCAGTGCAAGCGGTTGTCTTATTGTTTGTTTCCCTTTTTCCTTTCTCTTCCAACGTTTTCTTTTCTTGGGCAGGACCCAAGAAGGATGACGGAAAATTGACGCCGAGAAGGGGGGGGGGGGCTACATGTGACATTTAAAGAGTGCGACCGCGAACTAACAAACTGCAGAAACTGTTGTCTGGTAAAGCAGAAACAACAACCGAACCTCCTCCCCCGTCTTCACTTCCCCACAAACACACACCGAAATGGAGGTTATCCTGGTGTAAGGGTGTTCCAGAAAAAGGGAATTTCCCTGTTTTCCACCAGGTTTCACCTCCCATCCACCATTGAATGGTGCATAGCATACACGCATAGCAGTGTTGTCGAGCATTAGTGAGTCAGTCAAACTCACGAGAGTCTCGAAAAATAAAACACGCACATACACACCTTTTCACATGCACATAAACACATTCGTCCTACGCTCTTCCCGTGCTACACACACCTACGCAAGCTTAATGTTGCACCAAGACGCCGGATAATGGGGTGGGGAGAATGGTCATGGGGGAGAGGAGCAGGAGGAGGAGTTGGGAAGGACACCTCTTTCCGTTTTCCTTTTTCCCGAAAGGAGGGTTTTGGAAGGGGGGTGAGATGGGGAGGGATGAGGGGAAGGGAAATACACATACGAGAAGCGGACCAAACATTCGGGCAAATTTGAATTAATGACGAACAATGTTTATGTTTATGTTGTGCTTCCTGGGCCCGCACAAGGATCTCTACCCCCCTCCTCTCCTTCTTTCCCCTCCTCCTTATGCTGTCCCCCGTCACAATCCAGCACCATCATTTCGGTTGGTATGTGGCTGGTACGGTACAAATATGGTATGACGGGGGCTAGCCGACGGTACCGTACCGTGCATGAGCTTAACTTTTGATTACAGCGATACAGCACGAGAAAAAAGGATTTTTTTCTTTCCATTCTTCTTGACGGTTTTTTTTTTGGAAAACGTGGTCCAAAAGTAGTCGTTTTGAAGATAGCTTGTATGTATGCGCTAAAATTAGCAGAGATTTATTAATTTCTGCAAAAGATGCGCAATTATATTAATTTTTCGGGATATCGTCCTCAGAGTTCTCAAACTCAATTATCCGATTATCCGGGCAAACTGTTTCAGTTTATTGAAACACAAAGATATTCGGCATTGCAATAACATTCTTCTCGTTCGAAGTCCAAGTTGTAAGTTGATATTCGAAAGTTATTCGGGCGTCGAAATATCCGGGCGTCGAAATATCCGGGCGTCGAAATATCCGGGCGTCGAATTATCCGGGCGTTGAATTATCCGGGCATCGAATTATCCGGGCGTCGAATTATCCGTGTGTCGAATTATCCGTGCAGCTCTTAATTGACAGATTGAAATGCGATTTGACATTATTACTGTAAAACAAGTAATGGGCAATCCTTGAAGTCTCAATTGCAAATGGTTCAATTAGCTCAAGTTTGACCAAACTTTCCAGACTTTTCATGATGTATCCGTATCCGTTTTATTCGGCCTTGACTTACAGTTTTTCCCATAGATTCATTAGTTTCCATCAGATTTAATTTATTAAATACTGGGGCGGTGGTGCATGTGATAAACGGCCCCCGTCCACACAGCCGGACCGGGTTCAAATCCCATCCGGACCGTCCCCCCGTAGCATGGACTGACTATCCTGCTACGTGGTAAAATTAGTCTTGATACGGCCAGGCCGTTCTAACCGAGCAACAAAAAAAATTATTAAATACTTAAATCCTTGAGTAATTATTGTTTGAAAATATAACCTCAAAGTTATGAAAATTACAAAAAAAAGTTATATCCAAAACCTGTTCTATTTTTATATAAAAAAAAATAGTACTCCAAATTGAGGTTAGATCAACCTGCACGCGTCCGAATTATGCATGGCACAGCACACCAGACGCGTCTGATGTGAATGCACTGTGACTTTTGCAGCTGCCGCCGTGATTATCGCCTTCGTTCGCCCTTTGCCGTTTTTTTTCCCCCGCCTCCTTCGCTAGTTCCTTTCCTTAGTTCCATCCAGCTGCCCGGTTCAACCTAGTGATCGGTTATTACAACTGCTATTATTATTTATATTATTTTTAGACCGCTCTTTTCCCTCCGTTTCTTTCGGTTTTCCTTTTTAATCTTCCACCCTCCGTAGCACCGTACTGCTGCTAGAATGTCGGTTTATTTTCCTTCCTTTATGTGTGTTGCTTTCTCGCTTGCACGATCTGTTGTCGATATTTGCTTGCATCGCAACCCGAAAAAAACCCTCCGTCTAGCGTGCCCGAAGACGCTGGCGGCACATTTCGAAGGATTTATTTATATCGTGAAGGTCATTAACTTCGGCGGCGACCCCGTGCGTGCTGTTTCGTGGAATTTTTTTTCTTTTCGGTGCGCCACCCCTGTACCGCCACGGTCTCGTATTACCCGTAGCGGATGCAGTTTCCTTTTTTTTCTTTTTTCTTTTTCCATCGACAAATGGTTCCGCTTCCACTAGTTGGCTGATGGGTCTGCGTGAGCGGAAATTGTCATACATTGACTATTTACATTTTTCATCACCCGCCGCAGACCCAGGGGAGAAGGGGCGGGGGGAGGGGAAGTGTGGAAAATTAATGGAAAAATCAAACATATGGAAAGGAGCAAGGGGAAAAAGTGGTTCATTCCCCTACCAACCCTATTTGCCACAGATTTAGTTACACATTGAGCACGGGAAAAGAAAACATAAGAAAAACGGGGTCGCTGTTGCGAAGGTCAGACGGGATGCTTCTTCCGAGAGCGAGATATTACCGATTCTGGTGCTCTATACACCCGTCACATCCATCGACATCGACGTATGTGCAGCAGTATGCATCGGTGGAAACCGTCAGTCGACACCCGGTTTTTAAGCTACTTCGTGGAAATATGTCTAAATGCGTTTGGCAACTCGATGCAGCAAATGGTATCGCTCCTGCATTGCTGTCACTCGTGAGTGGAACATTCCTCTAGCAGCTCGTTGCATTTTCTGGCAAAATGGAAGGCAGCTTCGGCACCCATCCTTATAGCCAAACCCCAAATCGGATCAATTGTGAATGGCCTCGGTAACAAATTTCAAAACTGCCAAGCGATTAGTGGGAAACAAACAGCTCTTTTTAAGCCATTTAAAAGCTTTACCTGAATTTGCGTTTATAAATGGCACATAAGGTGGATTTTTCCTATGCATTGTAGTTTCACGTTGCAACAGTAACAAGTATCCTAAGTGTTAAAGTGTCTGGCATCCATATCAACCTCTGCAAAGCTAAATTTTGCAGAATTTTGTGAGATTCAGCATAGATGGTGATCAAACTCATACCCAGTTTTAGGACCATTTAAATATAGCGCAGAAGCTTTACTTCTGAAATAATTTAATTACAAATAAAATCCCTTTAATTTATCATATTTGGTATTCCTTCTTGGCTTGACGACCTCTAAGGTCATGCCTGTTATTTCTGGTTTACTTTAGCCACATTTGGGTTATTAGACGACATTAGTGTTGTGCTTATTGATCATTTGAAAAGAGTAATTCATATGAATCTTCAGTGAAGAGTCATTCATATGAATCTTGACAGTGAAGAGTCATTCATATGAATCTTGACAGTGAAGAGTCATTCATATGAATCTTCAGTAAAGAGTCATTCATATGAATCTTCAGTGAAGAGTCATTCAAACCATGAACCGACTCCTAAAATATGAATTAAATGTCATAAATTCAAATGCATCCTGAAAGATTCATGGATGCTTTATTATTTGCTCAAACTTATATTAAAAGTGTCTTATTGTGCTTATTGATCATTTGAAAAGAGTTATTCATATGAATCATCAGTGAAGAGTTATGCATATGAATCTTCAGTGAAAAGTCATTCATATGAATCTTCAGTAAGGAGTTATTCGTATGAATCTTGGCAGTGAAGAGTCATTCATATGAATCTTGACAGTGAAGAGTCATTCGTATGAATCTTGGCAGTGAAGAGTCATTCATATGAATCTTCAGTAAAGAGTCATTCATATGAATCTTCAATGAAGAGTCATTCATATGAATCTTCAGTAAAGAGTCATTCATATGAATCTTCAATGAAGAGTCATTCATATGAATCTTCAGTAAAGAGTCATTCGTATGAATCTTGGCAGTAAAGAGTCATTCAAATCATGAGCCGACTCCTAAAATATGAATCAAATGTCATAAATTCAAATGAATCCTGAAAGATTCATGAATCCTTAATTTTTTGCTCAAACTTATATTGAAAGTGTCGACCAGGGGGTGGAGAGGCAATTACATAAATCATCGAGCCGTCCCGAAACTCTAAGAATTCACTCTGCAATGAGGATTCATGAATCTTCAGAATACAGATTCAGAGCCATTCATTCAGTTTTAAAAATCGTTCATGATTCACCCAACACTAGACCATATAGCCGGATAGTCAGTCCTTGGAGCCCGGCGGTCATTTATCACACACACCACCATTGGTTGATTCAAATATGAATCAACAAAAAGGTGTTTTATGAACTAATAAATAATTTAAAATTAGTATAAACTGCGAGGTATTTTAAAAACAGTATCAAAACAATTAAATTAAAGTTTGATACAAAAGAATGAATTTATAAAATAAATTTAATAATTCTTAAAAGATTGCTTGTTTTTTTAACTTAAATATAAAATATGTAAAACAAAGTGTTTAAATAAATTTTAAAAAAATCAACTAGATTAAATTAATGAAAATAATTGTTCTATCCATATCTTTCAACAAATAATCAGAAAATTCATTTTCCAGTAACATGAGGTAATAAAAATAGCACACAACAGCCATAAAAACATTCTTTCACGGTTTGCTATAAATTTATCATTAATGCTTGATGGGATAACAATAAATAGTATCGTCAAGATTAAACCGATATCTGTCTCTAACCCCGCAAAAAAAAACCCTATATCTGTATTTCCCCCCTTTAGCGATGGTTACATGCGTTTTCATGCAAATTGGATTGCTTTGCAAAATGTCACCCTAATCCATTGCTAAGCTTACCTGCTACGGCTCGGTACAATTAGCAAAACCGATTGATCAGTCGAACCGTACGGTGTTTTACGGAGCCCAGACCTGACCTATACCGGCAGGATTTATGACAAAAGCGACAAATATATGGACACCACAATCGTACACCGGGTACATTCGATTAGCCGAACGGTTCCCTTTTCCGGGTTTTTGGGCGTCGCTTCTGAGATGTTTTGCGGTGCATCTTGCCAGCTTCAAATGTGCGCCGAAAATCAATGACCGAGAGGGTGTGTTGTCCTAAAACGCGACCATTGGGACCCGAGAGGTGAGCAAAAAGGGTGCCACCGTACCACAGCTCGTAAGAATTTTGAATGCGACGGCAACACAACTGCAGCTGAATGTCCTGACCAGAATGCAAAGTGAGTGAAAGTCGCACAACAACTAAAAATAATAAAAAAATATCCCTTTCCAAAAAAGAAAACTGCAAGCACCAAGAGAAGCAAATGCAATTGATCACATTTGGGAAGTTTGGGTGCCCGGTCGTCATCAGCGTTATTCGATTCCAGATGCTGTTGGTTCAGTGGCTCACCTCTCTTGCTATGCTTTTTAAAAGAAATGGGAAGAAAACCAACAACAAAAAAATAAAAAGCTCCAGCAAACCAAAACACCCCAATGGGAGCGAACAATTTCGGTAGCAAACAATAATTGTCCGTAATTAGAATATTTTTTAATTGATTTTAAAATTGAATTATTCTTTACCGGCTGGACGACACAATGCTGGGAAAACCCCCCGTTCCCGGAAGCGAGAGGGAGAAAGAAGAGAGAAAGGGATGAAAGATAGTGCACCTGGCCAGATAAAAGGGGGGGAACACATTTGAATGCTGAACGGACTTGGCAAGGCTGATCAGGATTATTGTCCTTTTTTTTGGTGCGAATGAGGAGAATATCACACAGGTTTTGTGATTAAAATGGCCCCGTGTACATTTGGTAGAGCAAATTTAACTATCGGAATTTTGGGGTGGGGGAGAGAAAGAACAAAAAAATCATATGTTCTTTTGCAAATTTTTGGAACAGTGCAAAAGGGCTAGTTGGAAGGAAAACGGAAGAGGAGATGAAACAGCTTCAATGCAAACTAACACGATCGCAAATTGGTAAACATTATTCTTTCGAAAATCTCCTGCTGCTGCCATATGTATGTAGAAGCTCTATTGATTTCTCATTTTCTATATTAAGATTTTATAAATAAATTATCAAGAAGGGACTCTGTTACCTTAAAGAAGCGCTAAAATTTTCAGAAAAAATAGTTTCAAATTTTAGTTTTAGTTTAACATTTCACATAATATAAATTCTGCAAAATTTATTCTTGGAGAAAAAATAAATTCTTGGAGAAAATATTTTCCTTCTCCATGAACGTATTTCCCATTGCCTTCCATTGCGAATTTCCATTTTTATTTTTATTTCACTTTTCATCCAAACCCGCCTTCTTGGTTATACAAACCTTGGTAATACAAACAAGAAAGGAATTATAGCAATCGTATATTAAAACAGAAACTCAAACAGATATAATAAAAAATCATTAATCATTGACAGGGTGGCAAATTTGCATGCAAAACCACTCACGGTTACTACACTGAGGGTATGTGCAAAATTTTCCAATTGCCGAGGTGTATACATACCAAAGCTTTTTACCGCGCGAATGCATTTTTCACCGTGCAGCATTAAGGCAAAACCATGGCAAAACACATTGAACTGCAAACCAACCAGTTCGGAATTCTTCGGTTCTTTTTTTTTTTGTTAGCTCAATGTTTCAATAGATGTTACCTCCCGTTGGAGGAGATTAATGGCAAGGGAAAGGAGGGGTCGGTAGATGGAAAACCGTTTCTCTGCACACATATGTAGACACTCGGGTTTCCGTTTTCTGGTGGGTGACGTCCGACCGTAGGATTTATTATTTCTTCCTTCCAGCAAAAGCATTCTAACAAAGTGGTTGAGAATTTCAACTGGTCCTACAATAAAGTTGTGAGGATCGAGAATATCATTTCATTGTTCTCGATTTGTCGCTACCAGGTACCTTCACCACTTCCACCACTTCACATATACGCAAAAGTTTCACAAACAAACATTCCCCAAAAAGTACTGGGACTGATTTTCTGATCGCATAAAATAGCTTTCAAACAAAAATAAAAAAAAAAAGCTAACAACAGCAATGAGTGAGGTCGATTTTTGCAGCGTTTTCCAACTGAAATTCTGAAACCCGGGTTTTTTTCTCTCCCTCTCGCCATTTTGTTTGTTTGTTGCTTCTTTACTTTTAAGGGTAGAATTTCCAAAATCCATTCCCAACCGTGACCAACTTACCTTAAGCGGACACACGCCCGAGATTGCTTTTTATCCTCTTTTTTTTTTAAAATATATTTTCATTGAATTGATTCCAACCAACCAACACGCCGGTATGGGAAAACTGCTAGCGGAAAGTCCATTTTGTGGTTTTGCTCTCATTTGCGCCGTATGTCCTGACACACATTCAGCGGATAAAGGTGTGTGTGTGTTTGGATCTTTTTTTTTATTTTGTTTGATTTCTACCATCGCTCGTTTGTTCGATGGATCGAGTTGGTGGTACTGATTTTTTGGCAAATAATTTTTGACTTGCCTACCTAACGCTTTGTAACCCATGTCCTTGTTGAATTATTTTACCCTCGACAGCTACATTTTGGGGTTGAAAAAAAAAATCTATCTTAAGTGGCAACTGCTTCAAACCTTGGAGGTTCTTGAAACAAATGGACAATAATTTCTTCTTTCTCTCTTGAATTTTCTTGGAGATTCTTGGAGATTCTTGAATTTTTTAAATGAATTATTTTTAATAATTCATTCAGCTTAAAAGTTCATTCAGATTATTAAATTTATGGTAGATTAATGAGGACTCGCGATGTCTTTAAATTCGAATGTCAGAATTTGATGTCTAATTGGGGACATTTAAAAATCTTGGAAAACTAGTAAAGTTTCTTGACTAAATTTATCGAGGACTCGCGTTGTCTTATAGTCCAAATATCAGAAACTGATGTCTAACTTGGGACATTAAAAAATCTTGGAAAACTAACAAAGTGGTTTGATTAGATTTATCGAGGTAGATTCTTCGAGGAGTCGCAATGTCTTATAGTCCATATATCAGAATCTGATGTCTAATTTGGGATATTTAAAAACCTTGGAAAACTGGTGAAGTGGTTTGACTTTAATCGAGAACAACTTTATTTTGTTACATATCTTGTTAGTTAAACAAGACTGAAATACACATTGCTCCCAAATGAATATCTTTTCCATGATCCGGATGCCCTGGTTTTGTTCTTGCTGGTAGGTAAATGATGCGCTGTAAATAATTTACCTCCTCCGGTGTTGTGACCTCACAGAAATGGTCGCTGCGAGAAGTCCTTTCGATGACGACTACTCCCTCCTTCTTCTCCTCCTCCTCCTCCCTTGCTTGATGCGGTATCGATGAAGATGGTGGTGTAGTGGTGAATTATTTAGTATAATCTTACCCTTCACCCCAACAACAACAACAACAAGAAGAAAAAAAACCTAACCTCACCGTATTGAGGCCGCATATCGCATTAACGGCAAGCGCGTTGAGACATTCGTGCTCTCGAACAGTCAATTATATTGTAACGTTTTATTGTGCGGATGTAATGGTTCCAAACGGTGGTAACGCAAGGGGGTGTGAGTCAAAAGTACAAGCACCTTGTCCCGAAGGGACAGGTGAGGATGAATTAAGATATAAACGTATTTGAAGAAATAACCTCACATTTAGTAGTCCGTTCTGCTTCCATTTTGTTTTTTGTCCCCTCCTCCTCTTCTCCTCGTGTGTCTATACGACGCTTCACGAGCGCGTGGTAACGGTTAGTAACGTAGTAGCGTAAGTAAATTTTAGCGAAGCAACATTACCCAACAAACGAGCGAGCGCTTTCAAAAATGCACCTCAGCACGACAATGCGCGATTTTTCCGAATGGGTAGGATCAGATGATGTACGGCAACTCTGCAGCCAGTGTGACGCCTTGAGCCAAACCCCAGCTTAAGATGACTGCGGACACTCATCAACTTGCTGCAGGTGCCACAAATAGTATGGTCTATGCAGCTATATGCAGAAACTTCGTTCGTGTTGTTGTGTTTTATTCTCTCTCTCTCTCTCTCTCCCTCCGCCGCCGTCTTGACATATTTTATCTGGAGGGTTAACAGCCGGCACAGGTACGCTCCCGCTGCGTTCGTATCAGTAACTCATCTGGAGTTTGTGGGGATGGGAGATTCTAATGGGGGTTTTTGGTTGGTATTCTGGGGCAATGGGGGGGGGGGGGGGTAACATCCTTTCGTACGGGTTCAATTCTACCATCGCTCCCGATCAAGTAGCGCAGTGTCGCGCAAACTCAATGTTTACCGCTGATTCATGCTGAT
The DNA here is from genome assembly GCA_016170025.1 of Anopheles vaneedeni. Lineage (NCBI taxonomy): Eukaryota > Metazoa > Arthropoda > Insecta > Diptera > Culicidae > Anopheles > Anopheles vaneedeni. The sequence continues at coordinate 12,580,899 of CM028117.1, forward strand.
TTCCTTAATGGCTACCAATTCATCGCCCAAGTCTAGCATACTCTGGCAAACTGCAATAACTATATTTTCAAATTACTCTAAACTGCCATTGTGTAGCACCGTGAAGAAGGTACTGTAAGCAAAAAGGTGACCACACCTTAATTAGAGCATCTTCAATCTACTGCTCCTTATTCTGGTGGACTTGAGACCGTACCTTGACAAAAAAAAATTGAACCACTGTAGCTGTTACAATTTTAGGACGTTTCAAGTCACATAAGGAGTCGCAGGTAGTCGACGGTACCAGCGCTACCATAAATTCATTGGCACAAAAAAACTTCTTACCCAAAAACCTCCACAGACAGACGAAAAACCTCACAACCGAAGACGATACCGAAGGGGTCACCCCCGGCCAGAACCAACCGGAAACCAACGTACGAATGCGCATCATCTGCCGGTGACACTTCCTTCAGGTGACACTGGTCCATCAACCAGCCGGCACGTCGCCGTCGTGTCCCTTTTTGCCATCCTTGAGTTTGGTGGCGCTCGGAGACACGTTAGCGCTAATTAGCATTAAATGCGCTCCCCGAATAGTGCTCACGCGTGTACCGAAAACCGTCACCGGTTCCGTGCCGATGGTGCGCCATTTGCGCGCGTTTGGCCCCGGAAAAATGGCGCATTTTCCCAACACTGTGGAGCCCATCGAAGAAAATGAGATCTTCATTTTCCGTCGCGCCCGCTGGAGATTCATTATGTTAATTTATTAGCAAATATGATGGTATTTATGATGCATTAACGCGCCGTTGTTTGTTTGCATTTCAGTACCGTGTGACATTTGCTGCTGTGGACGCGTTTTTTTTGCTTCTCTCTCTCGCTTCTTTCTTGATAAACAATCCCGATTCGGTCATTAAGCGAATGGTTGAATGGCTGCTTCGCTTTTCGCGTACGTCCTTGAATAGCAACATGCCGCGGTTTCACTGTTTAGTGCCCTGGCATGGTGCAAAATCTTTTACAATGATACCGGCAAAGCTTCTACAGATGATGCTTTTGGTAACGCAGTGTGAAACCAAATCATTCGTATGCCATGCTCTCTTCTTTTGTTGGAAAGATAAGCTAGAACTGCTTTTTAGAACGGGATGAGATGCACCAAGCAAAGTCTTTGTTCATGTGTGATTTATTACCATGACAGCGTCACGTAATCCGAATATTTGCCTTTCTCTCAACATATTGAGGTTAACTTGAGTTTTTGCTTCACAAGCAGTTAATTATCGGGATCTTCACTTTAAAAAACACACATGCTTGCAGTTTCTGATTCTTATTTGCCAGTCAGGCACAGTTCTTCATCAGAGCATGTCCAAGAATTCGGATAAATTCAATTACCCCAAGATCCTCCAGAGGTATATGGAAGATTCAATGTTACCCTGGACTAAAGATACTTTTTTGATCAGTTCATCAAGTCTGCAGAAATCATTACGCAAAGTTCAAGTAACTGATGTGTAATGGAATATCCCAAAGTCTCTTCACTTCCAAGGATTTTCGCCGTAGAGATCTTCAGCCTCTCAGATCGTCCATCAGATTCCATCCGGACCGTCGCCCCGTAGCAATGATTGACTATCTGGCTACGTGGTAATTTAAGTCTAGTAAGCCAGAAATAGCCGGCATGACCTCAGAGATCCTTACGAAAAGAAGAAGATCTTCAGACTAGTCTTCAGAATACTCCTCAATCTTCTTCAGAGAGAACATCTTCTTGAAATAAGGCTAGATCCTAAAGTTCCTTGATGACATAGACATCGTTAGTTTATAGGTCTTCAATAAAGTAGATACCTTTCACAGAATTCAATATCTTGAAGAAACCCAAGTACTACAGACATTGACAGACATAGTAATACAAACTAACGATTCATGTTAAAGTGACATCGTCTTGGAAGTCATCCAAAAATTATTCTTGGCTAAAAACTGTTGAGGTTAGACCCTGTCATGGTGGACAGAACTTTAAAAGTATGTCCACCAAACATTTTATAATTTAAAACACGAAGTAATCTGTTGGATTCGCATTTACGAAACAATCGCGAAGGAAGAGCTAATGTAATGGTCTCTATTAGCTCCTCAATTACCTGCACAATTTATCTAGTTATTACGGAAATTGGCACAAACTTTCATAATGGCCACCGTATCACTAATTCACATTTCAAAAACACTAGTCCACAAATCTCTACCGATTACTACCTTCGTATTGTCATAAACAAACGGATCGTCACGCGAAAGAATGACCTGTCACACAAAATGTCAACAATGTCTGGATAATCCCACGATCCGTGCACAGTGCTCATATAATGGGTGGTGCAGCAAATTTCCCACAAATATTGTTCTTCCGCACTTCCGCAGTGTGTGGCGAGTGTGTACGTCTAATTAAAAATTTAAACTTATCACACTATCACCCACTAAAATTAAAGCCAAACGGCGGAAGCCAATCGGAAATCTATAATCCACCACTCCCCAAAAACCCTACCCAGTAAATCCGACCACCCTCGGATGTAGAAATCGCGAAATCGCTTGCACTCCCTCCTCTCCGGTGTTCGGTTTTGAGGGTCGGATGGCAGCATCACCATTTCTGGGCCAATCTAATCCAATGTGACAATGAATTCATCCTTAGTGTCATTCCCTTTGCCTGTGGTGGGTTGCGCAGTATGAGTAGCAACAAAATGATTACCACCCCGCCCCAGGTTTGATGGTGCCATAAAGGATCACAATTTTGGGCGCCTCATTGCCGTTTGCCGCTACAAACCTGTCATGACTTTCCTGCCGCACAGCGCTCACAGCGCTCACGGTAAAACTGTAAACATCGATTTGTCACCTCATTTCTCCGGGTGTTGCTGAAATACGACGTCGATAATGGGTGCAATAAAGCAATGATTATCATCAAAGCATCCACCGGTGCTGGTGGTCCGGACTCCTACAGTGTGGTAGGCAGATTGTTAACTGCTGGTCCCCGGTACTCGGGCTCGCCCCGAGATGGACCAGTCGGGTCAAGTAGCTCGGGTATGGGAAGGTTACAGAGAGAGAGAGAAGTCACTGGAACTGTGACCAGCCTTGATTGCCTTTTACAACTTCAAAACTCAAAGAGCAAAAGTAAACCAACACCAATTTGATGGGGGAGGGGGGGAGGAGGGAGGGAGGGGAGTTGATACAAGAAGCGGAGGTAGAACCAGCATTGCATCCACTCTCGCACTTTCTCCTACCAGAATCCCATCTATTCCCATGATGAAGTAATTGCAAGGTGGTTCTAAAGGTTTTTGATACCCTAAAGGTTTAGTACGCTCATGGCTCAATTCGTTCGTTTTTGGACGTTCTGGGTTGCAGTGCCTTCGGAACGTTTCGGAGCATACTTTTTGCACCCAACATTGGTACTGTGGAGTGAAGCTACCAAAAAAAGAAATAACAAGAACTCCATGAAGGGCTTCATAAATGCCCGCTCACGCACATACACCCATACAGACACACGTGCTGGGTACAAAAGAGGACATCACCCGGGACGGGGGAATTCCGGCTGCTCAGGGATTCCGGGACATACGCCTGGCATTAAACCCCATCCCATGCTTTTAATTGTCTCTTGATATGAAGTGCTTTTACAATGGCATTTGGGGGGAAAGAAACACACCCATAGACACGAGCACCACACATAGCTTACACCTTAGTCTACCACTTCATAAAACAAAAAACAACAAGCAAGCAAAAAAAAACGAGAGGTAAAATAAAAAGGACACACAGAAGAAGACCCTGTGGTATGTGAAGCCGATGGAGAAGGCCTCTTCTCCTGGCTGGCTGGTGCCTGAGACTGATTATGTTTTATTGCACGTAAAATTTATCTAGCCCACACTTGAAACCCACCGAAAACCCTCCCCCCTCCCCCCCCCCACACAGGACACGTACCGCGTGCGTCCGGGAGCAGACTTTCGAGTTTCCCTTTGAGCGTCCCGGAACGCTCGACGGTCGGTTATCACTTCCTTCTCCCCGGCCCTTTAAAACATGTCGGGGAGGGGTTTTTTTTTTTGCTTCCTTGCCGTGGTTACGTGTCAATAGGAAGCTGCTCTCTCCTGCTATTTCCATTGTTGCCAACTGTCACACTTGAACAGGGATTTCTTTCCGGCCTCCGATGTTTGTCTGACTTTGGACCAGACCATTCCCATGAAGCTCGTAATGAACACCGCTAGCCCGATGCCCATGGTGGTCCTATTTTTCTGCCACCTTAAACCGATTCCGGTACGAAATTTTTGCAGCACACACGCTACCCGAACACATTATTATTGTACAGGCTTCATGCCTCCAATTGGTTTGAAGTCGTTCCCCATCTCCCGGCACATAACAACAACAAGAAGAGAAGGGAGAAGAAAAAAAACAAGAAACCTTGACAGTCGCACTCAGGGCGATAGCTCCTAATTATGCTTACCCTTTGCAGTGACAGTTTTTACTTCTTGAAGTTTCTACCACTGAAGCACTTGGCCGGGGGTTTGGTACCGTTGCAAGTCAGTCACTTTGCACACACAAAAAAAAACAGCTGAACCATGGTGAAACGGTGACGGTACGCCCTCCCCCCCGGTCCGGAACGTGCTTCATTGGTGTTATTAGAAGTTTGAGAGAAGCCGGATTTATTGCTGATTTTGCGTCTGCAGGCTCTCGGGCGCGTTGATGGGACTGCCGCTATCACTGGCGCACGATGAAGAGTCAGCATCGTCACACAAGTAGGCAACCCATCGTTTCAAAGTCTGCACTGTGTACCGATGTAAAACAATAATGGAGAAGAAGAAGAAAAAAAAACAAAAATGGTTACCATGTCCTGAATCTTCGCCCTCCACATCTCCCAGGCCGGGAGATCTCTGCCTTTATTGCAAGCTAAAGTCAACGAAACCAACCTTCGATGATGTGGATGAGGATGGCAACCATTCTTCCCCGTGGTGGTGACGTACGAGTTAGGTAAAAGGGGAAAAGCAGAACGCCTGACGTCAAGAGCGAAGGGCGTTTTAATGAATCTACAAAGATGAAAAACACACACACACACACACGCAAACCTCTAGCGTCTCACACCGTGATAGCACGTGCATTCCGTTGACGCGTTTCGGGTGCACTCGAAACCGACGCGGCTGCACTTTCTGCCTGCTTCAGAATCGAATGTATTATTCTTTGCGGGATGAAATCTTTCGTTAGCTATCCACACATACACAACCCCTTCGATTCATAACCCATTAGGCAGGGTTCAAGTCGCAATGGGCGTTGAGCCGAATCGGTGCCCTATCAGTTTATAACTGAGGAATACTACACCAAAACCTGGGATGGCTAAAAGGGGGGGTGGCAGTGAGACCGCGCAATGTAAAAATTATCACGTACACCGTTTTTTTCTTCACCAAGCAAGAAACGTGTAAAATGGTATGAAAAAAGAGAAAGAATAATCCTTTTTTTCCTTCAAAATACACCGTACTCATTTTCCTGAATCTCCGTGACGAGTACCTGCAATGTCTCATTAGTAATTTTGGAAAGGTTTTTTTTTTAAATTAATATCATCCTTGAAAGAATATGTTTGTCGGCAAATGATCAGGAGATGAAGCAGTTTGCGAAGTTAGATTTGTTCCGTATTGCTAGAATTCCTTGGGGAAATTTCTGAGGCTATTCTTGGTTGTTCTGAAGTGGTGCAATATCAAGAATATCGATAAATTTTGAATCGGACAAACAGGATTTTAGAATTCTTATTCTAATCCAGCTCAATGTTTCTTGCTAAGGTATTCTTGTTGAGGTCTTGCTCGTCTAAATATCCATATTTAAAGGATTTTGGTATACTATTGCTAATAACTGTAGGATCACTGCTCCTGTCACTGAATTTGATGATTTTCAACTTTTAGCAGTGATTCTAGAAATAAAGTAATTAAATCTAGCTCTGTTAAGAAGTTGAGCAATATCCTCATCTCGACTCATCTCGTCAGTTTTATTTTTGCGAAATATTTACAACATTAAATTACATTTGCAGCAATTCGATTATGTAGCTCCCGACGAACCAGATATCAAACCTATCTTTTACACCTTCATGTATGTGTTCCAACGCCTTATCCAGTCGCACGTTTTAACATGGATATAGTGTGATTCACACCAACCGCCATTGATTGACTCGCTCATGTCCGGTGTCGGCACACTCTCGTCTAATGTGTCCCACCGCGGGCGCTTCCCATGGCACTAAACTTTTGCACGAAGCAAAAGCGCCCAGATCACTGGTGGTCGCTGTTGTACACCGAAGAACGTCACTGCACCGTTAGAATTAGTGGCATGGCCGCAGCGGGACTCAGGGCGAGTGACCGATTAATTGCTCACCGGGGCAAGTCGTCCACAGCCGTCCGTCAGTTTTGCACATTATCATTGACGACGCTGCCGGATCTCGTTACGCTGGTGCCACGTCCGACGATGGTAGGTATGAAATTTCATTCCACGATTTTCCACGACCACATTTATCGATATGCAACACATGGAACGGGATGGAGGTTGGGGGGAAGAATAAAAAACCAGACCCGGTGGGTGAACATTGTACACGCAAAACCGGACGGCGTTGGATACGCGCGAAGGTGAGACGCTAATTTAAAACGGCTCGATTACCTTCGGTTACCTGATGGTACTTATCCGCTTACCGGGTGCGAAATGAGCTCTCCTCGCTAAGCATTCTGCGTTCTAAAAGACCGGTCGGTCTGGATTGCGCGGTTGCGGAATGTCAACTCCACATAACCACAAAACCGACCGTCTGGCCGAAAGGACGAGAGGAGCGGAGGTGGGGAGGTTGTCCCACCGCCGGAAAGTAAGCGATCGGAAACGATGACTTTGTACCGGGCATTCCGTCTTCGTGTCGGCTGCAGAGTAACAGCTGGCAAGTGTGCGTAGTTTCAACGATTGATGGAAAACTGCATAAAGTGCCTCAGTTTGAAAAAGAAGCACCAAGAACAAGAAGCGAAAAACATAAACCGAAAACAACATCCATCATCTCCATTAATGCGACATTCCTTGCGTGCTCGTCGTCGTCGTCGTCGATGAGCCTGTCCAAGATCGCGTACGGCAAAACATGTCCTGGTTATTACTCAGTCACTTCTGCTGCCTCGCGGCGGTATCTCGCGCTCAGCACATCTTCGCACCAACCTTGAAGCTCGCTTGATCGCTTTGATGGACAGTCGGGGAATAACGAAGGGGCAAAGGGAACGCGTCTCGCGGATTTAATCACTTAAAAACTGACATCCTAATTTCCATTTCCATTTCTACAATTTTTTTGTAAAACCGTAGCTGTTTATTGGCACTCCAGATCATTACCTTTTTGGCTTCCTCAAAAACCCAAAAAAAAAAAATAAAAGAAGGAACCAGATGGCCGACGGTGTACGCTAGAATGGCCAGGAGAAATAACTAAAGTGCCCGGAAAAAAAAACCCCCGAAAACGGAAGCAGACAAAATGTCAGTCAATGTTCGCAACAAAGCACACTATACCGCCACAAAACACCATCCAGCATCCAGCATACGCGGGTATTGGTAAATGGTTTTATGGATGTCATAAAGCGATGCAAGGCAGCAAAACGGAAACATTACACCGGCAGAATGTTTTTCGCGAAATGATTTTTGCCTTGCCGAACGCCGAATAAAGGTAATTCAAAAGTTAATATTTGGAACATTGGATAATGCAATCCAGCTGCTTATCCGCATGCTCTGCCTTCAAAAAAAACGTCCTTCAAAAACTACATTTGCTGAAGGCTAGCAGGCAAATTGGTAACCGGGGGTTTTGATGTACCAAAAACCAAAATCACCAGGACTCTCCAAAAATCTTGTCTTCCGTGCCGCAACTCGTCTGCTCCTTCAAAGCAGGTGCCAATTATTTTCAATTCACACCCACAATATGGGATGGTTCGCGTGTGTATTAGCAAATAGCTTTTGAATGTGTTTGCACCCACTCAAAAAAGGATCGGCAAATTTATCAACTGAAAAGCGTGCGACAAAAACACACAAAACAACGCGTTGTCGTACCCTTTTCTTGTGACGTAACGTTCAAGTTTTTGGCCGCTACTACGACCTTGTTGATGGCCGGTGCCGTGTGTGTGTGTGAAAACCTTTTGGCAAGTCTTGATATGAGCACACGCGCGCGAGACGAATTGATATATTTATATACACACGTTCCGAAACATGGCGCCGACATTGGAGTGCGGGACGCTATACTCACGATTTGCTTGGAACATTTTTCGTTTTACTTCTTCTCTTCCTCTCTCTCTCTCTTTCAACAAATGACCCTAGGGAAAAAGTTGCACCATTACCTTAAGACTTTGCCTCGGTGTAATGGTTACGGTTATGAAGATAGTTCCGGCACCCCCCCGGTACGATCGTAAAGAGACCGAAAAGCTTCGCTTGCACGGGTCCTGCCCGGTTGAAGACATAAACGCAAGCACCGAAAACATATCCACGCGCGCCCTTCGGATAAGAAAAAAAAAACACGAGAATCATCAAGATTTACCCCGGTAGGCCGCATTCGCATAAAGGCCCCCGGTCCCGGGGTGCAAAACTTTCGCCTTTACGGATAGAAAAGTCACTGTGCAGCAACAACAAACAAACGAAGAAGAAAAAAACGATGGCGATACGTATCGTTCGGTGGGTACCATTTCGTAGCGTCGTCGTGTGCCTAAATAATTAGCCTCATGTTTGGTAGTAAAATTGAACAACCGCAATTCACCCGATTCACCTTATAAGCCCGGTGAAGAAAATCCCTTCCACATTTGGTACGCAAAAAATGGGAAAGAAAAGGAAGAAAAGAAGGCAGGAAGAATATAAAACACTCGGGTAAGAATCGTCTTATCTGAAGGTGAGTTCGATTGATTTTACATTCATGTAATGAGATAAGTTTTTGTAAGGAAGTATAATGGTTGACAACATTTTGCCTCAAACTTTGCTTCCGCTTCAAGACTGTTCTGGAACAAGATATCATAAACTAGGCAAGGAAAATGGCAGCTTTTGTGAGTAGTCTTACAGCCGTACAGTTTTACATGATATGGTCAAACAGTTTTTAAGGTTATGATTCTTGTCAGATTATTCTAAATTGCACCTCAATTCTTACATTGTTAAAGAATGTAATAGAACAGGGAATGGATATCCAAGGATGATTCAAGGATAACCAGTAATTACTGAAGCTTCAGTAACCTCAGTGAAAATGAGCGATTTCTTAAAAAAAAAACCAAGGATTTCTAGAATTCCAAAATAAAAGCTGATCTGGTGTCCAAATCGTGATATGGATGTAATCAGTTATCTCTCCAAGTTTCTCTTGTGTTGAGGTTAGTGAAATTACCGAACAAAAGTACATGATGATTGACACATTTCTAAGAATTACGGAACCAACTCGCTGGTTTAAAATAAAAACATATCTTCAAATTAAGAAACCCTCCACTAAATACCAATACTTGTCACGAGTTTATCCCACCAACAAAAAACATACCTACGCCATATCAAAACATGTCTTTTGAATAAAATATAAAGTCAAACATTATAAAAGCTAACATGCAAACGCGCACAGCCTAAGAAGCAAACTATTTTTATTCGAATTGACAGAATTCGGTCACATCGGGTCCGGTCCCGGGAGACCCGTAACAAGAAGACAGATTGATTGGACTTTGCTGGGTCACCTCGCCCCACGAAGAGTATCTTCTTCGCCCTCCCTGTCAGCTGTTTCTCAGTAACCTTGGCGATCCTTTTTCAATTAGAATTTATATTGTGCACGCTTGTTGGAGGGAAATAAAGGTATTGAGGAATCTTTAGGATTTTTGGAATTCGCTTCCAAAAAAAAAAACACTTTCTTTAAACTTTTTTTTTTGCTGGTTCGGAGTACTGGAGATGGATTTTATTTCTGTTCTTTGTGAGTTTTCACTCAATTCTCTTAATGAGGATTTTTGAGGTTAGACCACACGAGATCTTCTTTCCTGGAGATATGCTGGAATCTGGTACATCCTGTAATGTCTATTAGGAAGAGGATCCTAACATTAGTTAAGTTATCAATAGCAACTCAATAAATCACATTTGAGAAAACTTCCCCCTGCAATTCAGTCGAGAGAGAGAACACATGCGGTAGACTCGCCCGAAACATTAAGCTACAAATTAGACGTTTAATTTTGCTTTTGAACACACGACTACAACTAAACATAAAACAGTTAAAGCATTAACCATAGCGATCGGCCGTAAAAAGGCAAGAAAAAGTTCACAGAAAGAATTCCAGTACTCGTACTCGTGTTTTTTTTTTGCCGTTCTTCGACATTTGAACTCACTCCCGGCGCATCTCACGCTGGCTGGGTGTCTGGCTGGCTCTGTCGGCGAAGAAAACACTGTGCAGGAAGATTGTGTGCGTTTTAAAACACGGGATTTATGTGTCCGTTTTTCTTTGCTACCGCAGCGTGTTCGTTTTGCATCGGTATCTGCGTTTCGGTCGTGGACAAAACATGCAAGGACGCGTTCTGGAGCACACCCGACCATACCATCCGAACGCACTTCGATTGCGCAAGAAACGGCCTGAAGACTGAAGAGACCATCCCAAAAAAAACAAGAGTACTTGGTGAGGGATGGTTACGGACGGTGCAGAGCAGACAGACCGCGGCCACATGTGTACCGCATTGCATCCTTTTTTTTTTTTTGTTTTGTCGTAACTCTCCTCCCATCTTTTGTGTCACAAGGCCTGGCCTACAACATTACACACAACACATTCGGAACAATGTCTCCGCCGATGGGAGTGTTGATCTCTCCTACCCGAATCTTCCTTTCGACTGGGTAAGTGAGCTCAGAGAGTTGCGGGATATTGTGTGTGTGTGTTTTTTAACTTTGTTTTTGTCCGTGTTGTTGTTGATATGTTGTATATGGCCACATGTTTTACGACACCCCGCTGCATTCTGGCTACATTCGAATTCGTGGTGAGTGAGTATGTATTCCTGTTTTTTTTTCTTGTTGTAATTCTTCTTCTGCCTAGTAGAAAAGCGCACTCCATGGGATAACCCAACCCAAGCAGTTAGAATATTAAAACGCAAACGATTCGATTGTCGGTAGGTCTGGTGAGCATTGGTAAAGGGGTATTGGTGTAGGTCCATTGATAAACCCAGCACGGCGGTGCATGTTTTGTGTTGGGCCAAAGTCTCCGGTCGTGCACAATGAGTCGTGTGTTTGTGTATTCTACATTCTCCCTTTTGGGTAATAATATGGTGATGATTAGATAGCAGACGCCCCCTAGTAACCGATAGGCGCATATGGCGCTCCCACTAACTTCACGCAGTAACCAAAAAACATTTAAATCTTTCAAAACGGTTCCAGTTTCGTGTAACCTAATTGCTCAATCCGACACCTTACGAATGTGTTCCGCTCAGTATGTGTTCAGGACGGCGGGTGACTGAATCTTGCCGCTAACTGTCGTTGCGAGACCTCATTTATCGCGTTCCTGAGGGAGATAATCCTCCTCAGCAACGTTAAAAAAAAACCTCCGGAAAGCAAGAGAAACAAATTTACCGATTATCTTACGAACTCTGGCATTGGAAATGCTTCGTTTGTCGTCTGTATTGACCGTGAAATTGGAAGTATGTGATATTTCGTGTGATAGATAACCAATATCCCAGGCTATTCAGTGTTTACTGGCGAATTCGCGAATGATTTATACAACTATATTTCACTAATCTGTCTAAAGAATACTCAATCAAAAGAAAAGAGAAACTGGACACCAATTGATATTCCAATGGGCTCGTAGATACAGATCAGCGCGAATAACTTGATTTTTATGTGTTAAATTCACACACTTCACTCTTTGTTTGTCACGATGGTAACCTGCTATAAAAAACCATCCCCATATTCGGTTCCTCTACTTATCCGGTGATCAACCAAAGTCACCGGAGTAGCACTTTACCTTACGGCTGTAAACGCACGACAATCCGTCAGCGGTGTGATTTATGAAGAGATTCAAATTCCGCAGGTGAATGGCCCACACGGCCGTAACGACACCACTGCGCACTGTACCGAAGGTGTGAAGCGTGGAATAATGCTGGAACAATCGCTTAAGATCAATCACTCAAATCACGATACGGATCGCGATCGTTGGTCCACCGTGTTTCTTGGGGTTTGGGGAGTCTGTACGATCTCCCTTTACCGCAAGTTACAAATTTCGTGAAAAGATGCATCGTTTTATAGAGTGGTTTTTTTATATTTGCAACACGATATCACTTTGCCTTTGTTTTGCCTTGAGCAGTTTGTAGTAATTCTTTGAGGATTTTTGTGATTTATAGTACATACTTGTTGGAGTCTGAAGTTCCCATTACTGGATGCAAAATGTTATGAGGTATTTGATTGTTTACACTTGATAGTTGACAACTTAAAGCGAAACGATTAAAAATGTTTCTTGGAACAAAATACTTTTTGTGGGCGTCACCTCCACCAGACAGTGATTTTCTAGCCCATATATAAATTATTTTATCTTGTCCTTCTCGTGTTGCACAACAAGAAGCTAGCAATATTTCCAAGTATTTCAAAGATCCCACTTGTCACCATTTATGAGACCCTTCCCCGGCGATGATTGAAGTGGATCGTGAAGTGCTAAAAAACAAAGGGAAAGAAAACTGAGCCCGTGTAACTGAAGTTGCTTAAATGTTGAAGTCTCCGAACTACGGATCGACCACTTTCCTTTGGCGCCATACATCTCCAAGGATACAAAGAAATTGCCATGTAACAGGGAGTTTTTGGTTTTTTGTTGTGAAAGTGTTTCCCACCAGCAGCGATTGAGGAGACGCAACGGGAAAACAACATCCCAATAATGGAAACATTATTTTACTTCCAACATGCGCGAAGGTTTCAGCTTACGCCATTCGCATTAGAGAAGATCTTCGGAAGATGTGAAAAACCTCGGTAATGGTTGAATGCGTCCAGACATCCACCACAAGCAAAAGTGAGCATTTCACTTTGCGTGTAACATTTAAATGTTGTTTCACATTACAAGGAAGCGTTAAAATGCTAGGATCTTGATTTTTGTTGTCGAAACAACCCTAGTGTTACCAACAAAAAAAAGAAGAAAATCTTTCCCAACAAAAGTATACCACTTCATGTTGGATTGGTGTTTTTTTTTTTGCTGAAACTCCTTACTAGCGGTATCGTTACACTTTATCTGCGCAGCGCGTTGCCAACCAAAAAGGGAAAAAATTGTCTCAAGTGTCTACATGTTAACCACACGAAGTGAGAAGCGCAAGAAGTTCTGCCCTCACAAAGACATCTTGCCTGCAAAACGGTGTGGAGATTAATTTTACACATGCTTTGCTGGCGCAGTCTCACACAGAGCACTTTTTTTGTCTTTTGCCTTCTTTTCTTTCCTGCTTCTATATATTTGTTTTAAACAGCAAACAGACATGCGAAGATACAGGCACAAGAAAATGGGAAGCCCGGAGAAGGAAGAGCAAAAATATATAAGAAAAAAAAAACAATCACCAATAAAATAAACCTGCCATTGCGATACAATAAAAACTCGTTTTAATTAACCCCTCACGCGCGGTATTACTACTCCTCTTTGGTTAAAGGTGTAAAAAGTAGGACCAAAGTAAGTATCGTACGACAAAAAAAAAACGTTTCGCAGTTCGAATCGCAGCTCAGAGTCTTTTTTTTCTCGATTTTCCTCCTTTTTTTTAAACTTACCCTGTTGAGAAAGATTAACCGCCCGTCAGGCAAACTAACGCGATGCGTCCCGACAACTTCATAAGTGTGCGTGCCTGCTACAAACAGTGCGCCATGTTGCACTACACATGGCCGATGTTGTTGCAGTGGCGCATTGTGGTCCCCAACCGCGGACTGTGGTCAAAATTCAAAATGCCATGTTGTGATGTTCCCTGTTGTAGCTTCATTTGCTTTCCTGCTTTGCCACCGGTGCGACAGTACGCGCAAACCAACCCGCAAAAACGCAACAGTACGAAAAGGACGGTAACACAGTAACGCGTTAAACACACGTTCCAGTGTCCGAACCCCTCGAACGGTACGATCCGCGGAGGCACGCGCATGTCAAACTTCGGCTCGACTTCGGATGGCGCGCTGCTTCCATTACAAACAAACAGCAAAAAAAAAAACGAAACAGGAATAGAAGAAAAATTAAGCACAACAACAACAACAACAAAAACCGGTCGATGCTACACCATCCACAACATCTTTGCTGTGCTCTCAAAAACCTCATGCTTTGCTGGTGGTAACTATAGTGTGTGAGAACGGTTTTGATGATGCGTCCTACTATGGGATTTACAGCTATTCAATATTACTTAATATTCATTTTGAGTGTTGTTGTGTGTGTGTTTTTTTTCTTTCTTTCCTACTAAAATAATCCTATTAGGAGCATACTAATAAAGTGCTAATAAAATTGATTTCAACTTGAGATGTAAAAATATAACAATAGCTTTCGATTAATCTAATGATTCAATTTGATTTAATTTCCACATGTATTTTAATAATTGCCTAAATCAGATGAAGGTTCTTAATAGTTTTGCATACATTTGTTTGTTACATTTTTAATCGTTATTGGTTTTCTAAATTCATTTTTCCTTAAGTAATTAATAAATATAAAAATATTAAATTTTACCCTACCTTCCACTAATAACAAAATGTCTTCGACAGATACATACTTTAAAAGATAGAATATACTTATTATTAATAATATAAGCATTGTTTTATCCTTTAATAAATTTGAAGCAAATTGATCTCCTTTCTTCGAGTCCGAATTTTCCACAGAAAAACTCTTTAATTATTATTTTTACAATTTGCTATAGTAAAAACAATTTGAAAATCGTGACTAAAATAGGTATCGAAACGTTCAGCTCGCATAAAAGTTTGTCCACTGGTCGGAATCCACACGCAACCACAGCCCACAGTCCCGCACAAACGCGTAGTGCGGACGGAATCGGTTCGGCTTTCGTCAACCGTCCGGTTCGGGTCGGGTTCGGATCCGGTTCGGTTGTCTGCTCACGCGTCGCCGCAGGTACGCAACAAGAACGAACTGTTGGGCCCCGCTTGGTTTTTTGGTCGGTCGTCCGCACCAGTCCGTTACCATCCAAACACAGTGTACACGCTTACTGCCGCACCGCACGGACGCCGAAGGTACGGGTTTGTCGCAGTGGATCGCCCGGAACGCATCTCAGTTAGCACGAAACTGTCGTGGCGTTTGCTCTCTCTGTCCTAGGTGGCGCGCGGTATTTTTTTCCAATTTTCCTTTCGACCCCGGTTCAGTGTCCCGTCTGTTTTGCGGGCCACGTACGATCTATGTACGGTGCGTACGGATACGGTTTTATCCTGCCGCGTGTATACGCCACCGTACGACCATTACGGGACGGTTACAGCAAAGGTGGAAACAACATATCTCGTCCTAAAAAGGTGTGCTAAAGTTACTTACTTTTTGGTTTGTTTTTTGTTTTCTGGTGTGTCTGTGATATAATTCTACATTTGAGAAGCATTCTTTGCTGCAGTGCAGCTCCTTTTCCGTTTGTCCTTCTCAATGAACGTGTTGTGAGTGTGTTGCCGTGGAATTGGTTTTGAAGTGTTTTTTTGTTTTAAAGGAAAAAAAAAAATTACCAACAGATTCGTTATTGCCGGAAACGCTTGTCATGCTTTCCGCGCCAAAGCGCCGAAACATGGAAACTTAGGAAAATGGTTCTTGAGCGTGTCCTGCGTCCAGTTGAAGCTTACGTGCAAGTGCAAACTGTGTCTTGAAACGAGGAAGGAATATTAAGTCTTTATTCAATTCAGTGCAACCTTCAAGTTTTTTTTACAATAAACACAAGAAAATAAACTTGAAATCCTTCATTTGCTTAGTGTAAAAAATCCCAATAAACAAAAAAACCCAAAAGCAAAGATTGTGTGTGGGTGAAGTGAGATTTGTTCCGGGCGGCAAACTACCGCAAAAGCATAATGCAAAACTGCAAATGTGTCAATACAAGGAACAGAAACCCAACAGCACCGAAATATCCCATGCGATTCGGTCCACTCTACTATCAAAACCACAGGCCTTTTGTGCCATTCCACGTGGTGCGCCCGCTACTATCAACCACGCGTCAATCGGTCGTCCGTCGCAAGCGTGTCGCTGTGGTTGTGGTTTTGCGGCTCGCATTGTCCTTTTTGTGTCCTTTTCGCGTGCCGTGTCTTCCGGGCACGGGTGATACGTTTTGTTTACTTTTTTGTTTTGGTTCTCTCAAAAAAAAAATAATAATAATGAAGTGATTATGTGTGTAAAACTGGTGTTACTTTTAGATATATAAGAAGATTTTTTTTTGCTATAAAATCCCACAACTAGAGAAATCAGTTGGGAAGACATAAAAAAAGAATAGGAAAAGATTCGCTTTTGTCTTTATTTCATAATTTTCTAAAACAAACTCGTGTTTCTAAGGTTGTAAAGAATAATAATATAACTTCCTCTGACAAGTAACAAATCAAAAGTAACAAATCTGAAAGTAACAAAAAAAACCTTATTTAAAACTAGAAACCTGAGAATAGTAAAATTAATGATAGTAAAAGCTAATATTAAGCTTATTCTTTAATTTGAAGTAAAAACTAAAACAACTAAAAAACATAAACAAACGGGTAAATGTCAACGTGACATATAAACGTAAAAAATGAATCAAATTTGTTTTGCAACATTCGTCCTGCGTTGCGTCGCACTCTTCCAAGTGATTTTGTCTGCTTTTATCTTAATAAATGATTTACTTTTATTTTATTAATTTTTTAAACGCACTTCAAAAATTCGTTCGTTAATTTCGTTACCTTTCTTTCTATTTTTTTGAATGCTTTTAAACTTTCTCACAATTTGCTGCTTAACCAGCTCACCAACCGTAACGGTGGATGGAAAGTGTAACAAATTCTGGATGAATAAATATAACTCAAAAATGTCAACTCAATACACTCATCGAGTGAACAGCGAAGCGTGAAAATTCCTTGACAAACAAAACATCATCACTTTTAGAAGATATTGGTGAAAGCGCGTTCCGAGCCAATTGTAACCTATTTCGGTTGCAGTTGTTTTGTTCCTGTTCAAACAGAACCGAGCGTATTAAAACGCATTGGTGTATTGATTATTAAGTAATGCCATCTTGCACCGGTTGACCGAATGATTTCAATTTTCGGGGGTTTTCTTTCATCTAGCTCTTTTTTTTGGTTTTGGAAGAAGGAAAAAGAGCTCAAGAGAAGGTGCAATTTTTTGTGTGGATCACATTGCAGATGACAGGAAAGGGATTTAAAATGCAAAAACAAAAATGCTCTTTACGCATAACCGCAGTGCCGTTTTGAAGCTGGTGACAAATCACTGACTTTATTTTCATCGAAATGAACAAAACAGAAAAAAACACACAAAAGAAGCACAGCAATGTTGTACGGGGAAGTGTTGTGTGAAAACATTCACGCTCGCGCAGACAACCTACGCAAAATAAAATATGTCTCGCTACCAAAGTCTTAAAAACCAATCAGCGGGATGTGGTGTAGGCTGGTGTGGAGGGGGGGCATTCCCCCCTAACATTCCGGGACGCAACAACAAAATGCTTACGCGTAGAACGTGCGTGAAACATTCACACCACCCACACACGGTTAGGGGGGGGAACGGGGGGAAAAAAGGGACGAGAAAAAGGGAACGTGTGGGAAGGATCGGTGTGGCGAGTTCGACCGCCTTTTTGTGCAAACTGTAACAGCGAACCCCCAGAAAACTAAACCCCGTAATAATGTTGTGAAGAAAAAATATGTCTCTCCGTGTGTGTGCGTGTGTCTAAATTAAAAAGTGTTCTATTTACAATTTTTTCGATTTTGTTCACAGCATTAGATAAATAAAAACGGAAAGAAAAAACAAACACAAAACAGAAGAAAACAAATATCGTTGACATTCGTGAGTGCTTTGAAAGTGAATGCACCTTAATGTGATTGTGTCGGTATTTTTTTTCGTGCTTTGCAGAGGCATTAGTAAAAAAGAAGAAAAAAGTGAGTTATTGTAAGCCGAAGATAGATTTGTTTGTAATGCTCGTATAGAAGTGAAAAAGTGAAAAAGTGAAGTGTGAACAAAAGAAAAGAAAAGAAAAAGAAAAAAAAACAGTGAAACAAAGAGTGCAAAAAAAAGAAAATAAATAAAGAAGATCAAAACAAGCAAAACAGAAATAAAAAAAAAAACGAACCACAAAACGTGATAAGTAAAGCGAGAAAAGGAAAAACAAATGTTTGTTTTACGTTTTTGAAAAAAAAAATCATATTACACACGATCACACCGATATCCCTCGTTTGTGATCGAGTATTTTGTTGCGTGATTTTTGCGTGACTGTCGCACCAGGATGAGTTCCTGTCGATGCCGTATACAGTGAGTGCCAATACAGTAGTGAAACATCCCCGATTCCTTGTACTTCGCCTACTTGCGTACCGCTTGCTGCTGCCAAACCACAGCGACACACGCACGCACAAAACAACACCAATCAACCAAACACTGATCGCACTGATCGTTAGTGCAAACTGTCATTCGGAACAACAACAACAACGAAAAAAGAAGAAGAAGAAGGAAATCCTTTTATTTCCCATCTCAAATTGAATCCAGTGACGCTTTGGAGTGTTTTCAAAATATTCAACGTGCACGGGTGTTGCCTAAACCTCTCTCCCGTTTTTATTTTTTGGTGAATCGTTTTCCACGTGCGATGCTGCTGTCGTTTTGTGCTGCTCTTCTTCTTCACAGGCGAAGTGTTTTAGTTTAGCGGCTTTAGTTGAATGCTGGTTCGGGTTGGTTTTTCGTTTTTGTCGACCCATTCACAATTACAAAATGTGTAAGAATTCACTCACGGGTGTAAAATTCGACGACTCGTAACGGGGCGTCCCCTCCCGTGTGCACCGTATGGAGCGTGGTCAGATAATAGCATAATTGGATTTCAACACACCATTTCCCATTGCTCAGCCCGAGCAGAATGGTATAACAAAAAGAGAGAGAGAGAGAGAAAATAGAGCAAAAGAGAAAAAAAATCAAGAAAGGAAAATAAGTCACAGCGGTGGTGGAAAAATCGAATCAACGCCACCGTCGCGTCAAAGCGAGTGAGTGTCTGGGTGCGTGTTTGTGTGTTTGGTAAAAAGAAAAGGAAAAGTGTCTGTGTGTATTTTGTGTGTGTGTGCATTTTTTCCATTTTCCACTCACGCTCGCGGTGTGTGGGTTGTTGCTGTTGCGAGGATCGGCTCCCGGCAGCAGGAAGCGACGAGTCAAACGGAAAACTTCTGTCCTCCCTTCACACGTACACGACACAGGTGATTCAGGGGAAACAATTCAAGGTGAGTTCATTTGTTAGCGGGGTGAAGAGAAAAAACACACGTAAAGGACGTATGTTGGGTATAGACTGATATGCAATGCGGATGGTTTCTAAGCTGGGGGATTTTGGGGAAGGGGTTGTTGGGGGGATGATTGGGTGATGGAATGCAATCGTAATGGCGCAACCAACAGTTGAGGTGGAAATTGGATCGATTTATTGACTTACACCGAACTGTCCCGTGTGCCGTATTCTTTCTCCTGCTTCGGAATTTCGGTGGAAGTTCCTTCTGGAAGCGGGTTTTTTTTATTTTTCGCCTACTCACGTCTAAACACAAGCCCCCAGCTAAGGCTCGACTGCTAAGCGATGGGTATTCTGTTTTTTTTCTGCCCAATACACACGCAACGAACGTAGCCCTTTTTCCTTGCGCGGCTCTCGCGTAACCTTAAGGATTCTATTCTAACTGTGGGCCTGGGCATCACGCTTTCCTATCCACTTGGGGAGCATCAATCTCACTCCATCAGGGGAACGGGGGAACAAAAACAGGTGTCAAAGCGTGATTTAGGTCACTGAGATGAGGGTGATACGAAGCGGAAAAACGGAAGACGAGACGAGGGTTTTGTAGTGCAATTGCAAATTATCCTTCGAAAGAGAGGTTACAAATATCCTGTTAATGAAGTATTCCAACATGGAGCAAATTATTATTTTTTTATAATAATTAAATTTTTTTTTTAATTATTGAAAACAATTTTTTATTGAAATTATGTGTTTAAGTGTTCTTAAAAAAAGCATCTTTTGATTTTAATTTTTTTTCAAATTTTTTCGTTTGTTAAACATTTACCCAAAAAAAAAATTTTATAAAATAATTTTTATAATAATTGCACAACATCCTTTTTTGCGTGAGTGTGTTTTTTTTTCTACGGGAAACACTTAAAGAAAGAAAACTCTTCCCAGTACATACTGCTCTACATACGAACAGTCAAAAAGATGATCTGCTTTGCATAATTTCAGGCGTTAATATACGTTCCTTCCGTCAGCTTTGTGCGCACCAGACGGGGGGAGGTTCGTTACCTGTATACCGTGTGTGTGTGTGTCGTATCGTATCGAAATCGCAACCAGACACACGCGCATCCGCGTTTTTTGCCCCGAACGGTGAAGCATTCTAAGCACCTGGTGAGGTGAAGGAGAAAAGAAATGGCTGCGCCGGTTTAGGCATAACGAGGAATTTCGTCGGCACACACTTGTACGTGTACGTAAGTGTGCATATTTGGTACCCATCGTTTCTCGCGTGGTTTTTAAATCCCATCCCCTAAACGGGATTTTCCACCCCCCATTTACGGGGATGGAAAATGAAGCAAAATGAAGCTTGTGCGGTGCGTTTGCGTATGTCATCGTTTGATTTTTCATATCCTAACTGTGTGGTCCTATTTCCGCGTGCTTCTGAAGGGGCATGCGAGAAGGATATGAGAATTTAACAAGAAAAAAAACACACGCACACAAACACACGAAAATATACTAATGAAAAAAAAATCGGGGGAAAAAAAAGAAGTGGTGAGGAAACAAAAATGGAGAAAGGGGAAAAAAAATTCCCTTCCCAAAAAAAAAAACCTTTAAAAGATGGCACGTACCGAACGGTTTTACACGATTGGAAAATGTAATGGCCGTTTTCGTTTTTTTTTTCTATCTACTTTTTTAAGTGAAAGGTGTTTCCAACAAAAAAAAACTTATACCCGCGAAAAAAAGAAGGAAACAATCTAGACAAAATTTGTTAAGAAACTGTTACAAACAGGAAGAGAAAAGTGGTGAAAACACGTATTAAAAATGTATTGCACGGAAAAAAAGGAAAAGCAAAAAACAAGCCTTACAAACACATAGAACAGCAAAGGAAGGAAAGTATAAAGGTATTAAAAGCGATCAAGCGATGAAGCACGAAGAAAACTAATAAAAAAAAACACACAAGTTAAATAAACAAACAAATGAGTTTTGCCATTCAGACTATTCTTATCCGCAAAGAGTAAAAAACGGGGCGTACCACGTTTCCATATTTGGTTTTGGTGCGAAAACCTGATAACAGGAGTGGATCATGTGTGGCCGGGTCATATCATGAGCTTATATTGGGTGGTTAAAAGTTGATAACGATATGAAAGTGGTTTTCAAAAACGAGCGGCTGAAGCGGTTTAAAGCAAAGAAATATTAATATATTTGGTTTTTGGAAAGATTTTGCCAACATGGAGGATGTTGGAAGAAAATTAATTTATTTTTGTGTTTTTAAAGGAAAATTTTATATTTTAAAAATATTTTAAAATAAATTTTTATACTTTTTTTTCTCCAACTAAACCTAGAATGGAATAATTTTGAAGGAAAAATAAAATTATTCTAATATTAAAAACGACCTTTTTTCTCCGATTTTCCACACGAATTCTTTTCTCGGGAGGTGGGCAAGGTTCGTGCCTTGTTGCCCATTCTTTTAACCGAACAGCAACACGGAAGCGGTGAGTCAGCACCATACACAACACCTGGCGAAAGGAACCAAATTTTGGCGGGTAGGAGTAGTACAAACTGTAGGCATCCACCCGCATCACAGTCGACCTTGGGGGTCGATTAGTGGGCCGGCCAAAAACACAGAACGAACATTTTAATGTTTTTTTGTTATTCATCAAATGGAACGCTATTTCGAAACGCTTGGAAAAATGGATTAAATTTGGTTGATTAGCGAGAGCGCACTAGCAGCGTGCTTACATGCTGGTAAACCGTAAAAAAAATGCTTGTGCTTTGACAAAACTGACAGTGGAAACTGTGCGTGGAACACCGCGAGCCGTCAACAGTGAAAATGCACTAATAAACAGCGACGATTAGTCGACACGCGGGTTACCCAATCGATGCTACTCGTGTGGATACTGACCCACTCTCCCCTCCTCCCCTTCATCCCCTTTCCTACCCCCCAAAAAAAAAGCACTAGAATGTGGGCATTAGTGGCCGCGTTCGGGCAGTAAGGGCGTTAACGATTAGAAAACGAGCTTCTCCTTCAAAAAAAAAAAAATACCCCCAAACACGGAATGCTATTAAGGGCTTGTGGGAATGTGGCAGGGTGTCGGTAATATTTCGATTACTGTTTTTACAACCTCCCCGGCAGTTAGCAACCACTGTCCCCACCTCCTTCTTTTTAAGTGATGAAAGGCAAAAAAAAACCCGAAAAAAACCATGCGTCTTTGAAAATGCATTCGTTCGTACGAGAGCAGAAGTCTCAAAAGCAGATCCGTTACTGATGCGTTTCGTCACGGTCCGAACATTCGTTTCTTCTTTATTGACTGCGACCGATTTGTCGAGTGGAATAGGCCGACGGACGACAAGACCGATGTATAACAGCCGTAACAATTTCATCAACCAAAAATGAAAAAAAAAGAAAAACTCCTACACGGATAGATTTCTCACGCTCACGGAGTATAACCCGCCAGTGCCCGGAAGGGACAGATGCCTGCGGAACAATATCAGTAAAACCCAAAAGTGGTCCAAACGGTTACAAATGACGAGTTAATTTGGTTGCCTTTTTAAACAAAGATCTTTTCTCGAGATTCACTGGTCTCGATTATTCATTCAATTTATTTAATTTACATCGCAAAAGATATTTTATATTTTTTTGTTATTAAAAATTCAGTAATATTAACTATTTCTGATTTTTAAAAATATTAAAAGGAAAAGAAATAAAGAAAAAATAAAAACTCGTCACGTCAAACATCGTTTTTTGAAATAAAATTGAAATTGGAAAAAAATTGTATTAGGTCGAATTTTTTATCCAACTATTTCCATGGATCGTTCCCACTGTGCATCAAATTCCACACCAAACCTTAAAACGGAAAACCACAATAGGGTAGGGAACTTAAAAAACAAAACTCCCCTGACAATAATAACAACGACCACAAAAAAAAACCTTACAAACGACCCGTCAACCGTGCGTGAAAATACCCGTCCGTGGAAAAGTACGTGCGAAGAAATCCTACCGTCGCCACCGTACGAATGCTAACCATTTTCATATTTCCGTTAATTGCTAACACACTCCGCATCGGAATCCCCGTTTTCATTTTCAAACATTCCTTACCCAATCCGGACCGATTAGCGCGGAGACCGGATTAAGTGTGGCGGCAGCACCGAGGGTTTTTGCTTTATTGACCGCGTTGATGGTGATGATTCGTCCCCGTTTTTTTTTCGAGTTCCCAACACAACTTCGTGGCTCATTTGAAGGGTTTTGCGCACGGTTTGATTGGAAAAGTGAGCATAATTTTCTTTTGCGAGAAGCGTAGAGAAGAAAAAACGCCGCTCGATGTAGCTGATGAAGATGATCCCGGACGGAATTGGGACGCGTATTAGCGAGACCGAGTTGTTTACGGCCAAATCATAATTTTGTGTTAAATTGGAACAAGGAAAATCTCTTCAAACCAGCACACACAAAAAANGTTTTTACAACCTCCCCGGCAGTTAGCAACCACTGTCCCCACCTCCTTCTTTTTAAGTGATGAAAGGCTAAAGAAAAACCCGAAAAAAACCATGCGTCTTTGAAAATGCATTCGTTCGTACGAGAGCAGAAGTCTCAAAAGCAGATCCGTTACTGATGCGTTTCGTCACGGTCCGAACATTCGTTTCTTCTTTATTGACTGCGACCGATTTGTCTCGAGTGGAATAGGCCGACGGACGACAAGACCGATGTATAACAGCCGTAACAATTTCATCAACCAAAAATGAAAAAAAAAAGAAAAACTCCTACACGGATAGATTTCTCACGCTCACGGAGTATAACCCGCCAGTGGCCGGAAGGGACAGATGCCTGCGGGACAATATCAGTAAAACCCAAAAGTGGTCCAAACGATTACAAACGACGAGTTAATTTGGTTGCCTTTTTAAACAAAGATCTTTTCTCGAGATTCACTGGTCTCGATTATTCATTCAATTTATTTTATTTACATCGCAAAAGATATTTTTTATTTTTTTGTTATTAAAAATTCAGTAATATTAACTATTTCTGATTCTAAAAAAATATTAAAAGGAACAGAAATTAAGAAAATAAAAACTCGTCACGTCAATCATCGTTTTTTGAAATAAAATTGAAATTGGGAAAATTTTTATTAGGTCGATTTTTTTATCCAACTATTTCCATGGATCGTACCCACTGTGCATCAAATTCCACACCAAACCTTAAAACGGAAAACCACAATAGGGTAGGGAACTTAAAAAACAAAACTCCCCTGACAATAATAACAACGACCAAAAAAAAACCTTACAAACGACCCGTCAACCGTGCGTGAAAATACCCGTCCGTGGAAAAGTACGTGCGAAGAAATCCTACCGTCGCCACCGAACAAATGCTAACCATTTTCATATTTCCGTTAATTGCTAACACACTCCGCATCGGAATCCCCGTTTTCATTTTCAAACATTCCTTACCCAATCCGGACCGATTAGCCCGGAGACCGGATTAAGTGTGGCGGCAGCACCGAGGGTTTTTGCTTTATTGACCGCGTTGATGGTGATGATTCGTCCCCGTTTTTTTTTTTTAGAGTTCCCAACACAACTTCGTGGCTCATTTGAAGGGTTTTGCGCACGGTTTGATTGGAAAAGTGAGCATAATTTTCTTTTGCGAGAAGCGTAGAGAAGAAAAAACGCCGCTCGATGTAGCTGATGAAGATGATCCCGGACGGAATTGGGACGCGTATTAGCGAGACCGAGTTGTTTACGGCCAAATCATAATTTTGTGTTAAATTGGAACAAGGAAAATCTCTTCAAACCAGCACACACAAAAAACCACCCAATAGTAGAAAAACCCAGCACTTAAACTATGGTGAGTGAGTCGCTACAAAAAGCCGCAGGTTTATTTATGTTCCATTTGGAAACTTCATCACTGCAAAAGGGGTTTTTTGTGAAGAAGACAAAACCCCGTGGTGGGATGCGCATCGGACTCACCAAATCTCGGGGCCCCTTTTGTTCATGCGGTGCGGTAGTAAATTTTCTGGCAAAATGTTATTCTACCGCTTCCAATCGGCCAAACCTTCATCGAAAGAAAAAGTGAAAATGCCATACCGTGGATGGCATTTCAACTTCGTCATCTTCTTAATCTCTAGCAACCGTGCCAGGGAACCGTGTAATGTTTGGCCACCGATTTGTCTGTCCCCGGCCATGCAGATGCGTGTCAGTTTCCACCCGCATTATGCAAGGGCTACACCGCGAGACGTGCTCCGGTGGGTGATCTTTCGGATTAGAAGGCAACGAATGGGACTGGCACTCAAACGAAAGAGTTTATTTCGGCGACGGGGGCCTCGATTTAGGAGATTTAGCGATGGGATTGATGGTGTGTGATATTTTTAATTTAATGCCCCCCTAAATGGACCGTACGCGATTGGGGCAAGTGCATCGCTTATATCTTGGACGCCCTTCTGTGACATTTGTCTCGTGCTAGAATGTTACGGCATTTTAGAAATATCACTTCATATATTATTTTTACATCACTACTAAGACCTTAGACGTACGGGACTCAGACTCCGTTTTTGTCAAGAAACTATTGGAGAAGTTCTGAGGACGCATCTGAGGTCCTGTAAGAGGTTTTTGAGAAAAATGATTATCTTTAACCAACCAATATCCTTCAAAAATCTCTCAATAATTCTGGAGATATCTCTGAACATCCCGGAGGTCCTCCTGCGCAGAACGAAAAAGCACCAAAATGATTATCTTTAACCATCCAATATCCTTCAAAGATCTCCCAGTAATTCTGGTGAATAACCGGGAGGTCCTCGTGTGCTAAATCAAAATCCACCAAAAAGCATAACTTTAACCAACCAATATCCTTCAAAGATTTCTTAATAATTCTGGAGATTACTCTGAATAACCGCGAGGTCCACGTGTGATAAATCAAAATGCACCAAAAAGCATAACCAAACAATATCCTTCATAAATCTCTTAATAATTCTGGAGATATCTCTGAATATCCCGGAGATCCTCGTGCGCAGAACCAAAATGCACCAAAATGCTTGTCTTTAACCGCACAACATCATTCAAAGATTTCTTAATAATGCTGGAGATATCTCTGAATATCCGGGAGGTTCTCCTGTGCTGGACCAAAATTCACCAAAATGCTTAATCTTCAACCAACCAATATCCCTCAAATTTCTCTTTATAATTCTGGAGATATATCTGAATATCCGGCAGGTCCTCCTGTGCTGGACCAAAATGCACTAAAATACTTAATCTTTAACCAACCAATATCCTTCAAAAATCTCTTAATAATTCTGGAGATATCTCTGAATATCCGGAAACATCTCCTTTGAGTTCCTGGAATAAAGTTTTTTAGAATTCCTGAAGAACTAGTAAAAACAAAAGAATCTAATCGGAATTTGGTGAGGAAGTCGAACATCTTGCTGTCATGTCCCTACAAACTTCTTGTAATTGAGATCTGTACAATGTCTTTATATGTCGTCGGAAAGGCATCTTTAGTCATTCCTACTGCATTCTTCTCTAGTTTCATATTTATATGGATAAATTATTTCTTACATGAAAGATCTAAAAGATCTAAATTAAAAACATTCTTCATTAAACTGTTCGTATATCACACGTCTCGTCTAGATTCTTATACACCCCATATTAGAAAAGATAGCCATTTCTTCCTCTTGCAAGATGCCACTTAATGGTTCTTACCGAGTTTGTGGGGGGGGGTGTGATTAGTGAGCTCTTTTCTAAAAACTCACTTCACGCGCACTCCACCTTCATTACTCTTATGGAGATTAATTTATTACCAGCCAGCTTATCGGTGCTTATGTTTACGCGCTGCCTTTAACAGCTTCTCCAGCATCGTCCTCGCCTGTGTGCATGATGCTTGTTCAATTTGTCTCTCGCTCGCACACTTTAAGGGAGCTGTTAAAACACGGGCAAAACTTGGAATCCCGGAAAGCAAGCAGTTGCTGTCGATTATTAAAATGCATCTCGACGCGTACCGTTGCAGGAAGGGTGGAAGAAACACAACCAAGACGGAAATGCATTACACTTAGCCATAAAAAGATTTAAAACCGAAATATTTGGCTCTTGTTCTCATTTTTCTTCCCCCTTTTTTTTCGGTGAGGGTTCAAGCGCTGGTAATCACAAATCACTTTCCATGATGCTGGGTGCAGCTGCATCGCTATTTATGCTTTGCTACCCTTTTTTCTTTCTTCCATGAGTGATTGACTATTTTTCACCTTCTTGTGGAACGGTTGCTCTAAACACCAGTACTGGCAGATGACGATGCTGATGGTGATGTATTTCTATTGCCACCCTTCAGGCGAACAAATAGCTCGCTCATTATTTCTCCCACTCTGTCTCTGTTCATTTTTTTCTGCTGCCGTCAATGACAAAAATCATTCACATTCTTCCTGTCTTTTTTTTTTATTTGTTGTTGTCATCTTTACTTTCACGAAAGAAGAAGAAAGTGAGATAAAATGAAACAGAGAATGTAAATACAAATAAAACATTTTCTACACTTTTTTTCCATCCCTTCAAAAAGGGGCGAAAAGCTTTTTAGGAGGGTAGCGCCGAACGATCAGCCAAACCAAACCAATGGGGGTGTGCCAGGATTACTTACTTCATCGATAAACACTCACCATTTCGCTAAAGTTACCTTTTTCGGTGGGGGAGTGTTGCATCGGGAAAATTTCGGGCAGCAACACAATGAAGAAAGAAAGCAACAACAAAAATAAGTAGAAACCAATGGTGGAGATGTTTTATGCGCATAAAGCCAGCTCGACACTCACGAGCTGGCTAATGGAACCGATGATGGAGACCGCGTAGCGCTAGTGCGATTCGGTGCCGAAGATGAGCTTCCCGTGTTTTAGATAATTGAATCTCTTTTCCATCATTACCATCCGCTTCATTTCGGAGCAGGCAGGCAGGCAGGCAGGGATGGGTAGCTTCTGGTGGTTTGGAAAATGGTGTTGATACTTATCTCCCTCCCCACCTTCATATTGTTTCACGCGGCCAAATCGAACTTCAAATTGGAATATCGACAAAATGAAGACATGATGCCGTTGCCATTTTTCGTTGGCAATGGGGACAATCTTTGTGCGGTGGAAGGGAAACCGGGGGGCGAAAAAAGTTTTTGGCAAACTTACAAAACTTCACCGGGAACGTCTTTTATGTTTCCTGGGGTTTTCCCTCCCCTTTCCCACCCAAGCCACTCTCCCGACCGTTTTTCTCCTACTCGGTTGTGATAATTTAATTTAGCATACCGAACATATCTGGCTACTGGGTGGGTAGCTCTTGCGATTAATAATGATGCTTGTTGGCATTGGAGGGAAGGAAAAAGAGAGAAAGAAAGGGGGGTGTGGGGGAGGTGGAGGGGGAGAAAAAAAACCTTATTCCCCCAGTGATGGAGCAGCCATTTTTATCGGTCTGCTTTCTTTATGGAAACATTAGTTGTTTCGAGAAATGTAACACGAAAATCGGGACAGGAAGGAAGACAGCAGTATTGATACGTTGTTGGCTGTTGGATAAGTCGAAGCAGGAAAATGGAAAAACAAAACAAAAAAAAAACACAAAACGTAAAACAAAATCTGAGTTGGCTATTAATTTTCCTTTTTAATTATTAATTATAATTTTCTTTTCATCGTCACTTCACTCAAACCCCCCCTCACCCTCCTTCTCACCCATTCCATACCACATTTTCCATCTTTCCTGCTTTTCTCTCACGATCGGAGAAAGTTGAAAAGTGATTTGTCCCTATAAAGTCACCATTGGCAGCCATCTTTGTTTATATCTGTCAATTTTTAACCTCCCAAAAAAACCGTGAAGCTGTCATTTTGGAAGCCATTTTGTTTTAAAGTTAATATTTTAAGCATCAACGTGACAAAGAAAACGTTTTTAGCGCTACTCATCGGAAGGTCGCAATTGAGAAATGAAACACAAATTACTTTCTACCTATTCAATGTCACTCTGGCTTTCAGCTTTTCTTAACATCATGTCATTAGATTTTCCTCAATGTACTTCTTCATTTTCTTTTTGCTTTTCCGTGTCTCAATATAGCAAATGAATAAATTCTCCGCAATCAAAACATTCGTCTGTTGATGTTGATAAAATGGAATAAAAATTCCATTGATAATTTCTTCTTTTCCATTGGTAAATATTTTTCCCAATTTTCCGAGAACTAATACTTCTATATTGATCAATGTTTTTGAATAAAAGAAAAAAAATCCATCCATCAGTCAACAAAACCTACCACACGGGTGGGTGTAGGTCACGAGGTTGTTATGAAGTGTCATTGGTTTTTTTCCTCTCTCTCTCTCTCTCTCTCTCTCTCTCGCTCTTTTCTCTACGCGCTACCAGGCGCCTCCATGGAAACTATGTAGCGTTGAAATTGTTCACCGTTTTCATACGGCCGGACAACACACCGACGGGCAAAAAACGGAACGGTGAATATTTTGTGCTCCTGGTTTTTTTTTTGTGTGTTCTCAAATGCCGCAACAAGACACATACCTGGCCTGGCAAATGAACACATTTGGCGACGAACGACGGTATAACGACCGTGGTCATCTGTTCGATACCGTATCGTATCGGTTTGGAATCAATTTTCGTCTCCAGTCTTCTAGCAGGGACATTTTTTTCTTCTCTCCACCTCCAATCCTTGAATGCCGTTGCGTTCATGCGCTACGTACGTTTCATCGTGGGCAAATAAATAATACCCATTTTCCCCAAAAAAAAAGGTCGTGGGAAGAACTGGAGACAGCAGGCAAAATTTTGACAATTTTCAAATAGTATTTGGAATGGGTAAAGCTATCGAAAAAAAAAATAGAAGAAATCATATCAAAAAAGATTCAAAAGAAAAAAAATTGAATGGCTAAAAAGCCCATCACAGCCATTATTGAAGAATTGCCTCAGAAATTTCGTTTACGAAATACAATTAAAATCAAAGACATTTCTTTAATTTTATGTTGAATATTTTTTGGGTCAATTTTAATAGAACCATTTGACAGTTAGTGGACAGGAAGATAATATTCCCATTAAAATGAGAAAGAAGCCAAAGGAAATAGCCCTATTTTTAGGTGGAGTTCAACATTTCTGGCACAATTCAATGTATTCTATCAAATAAATTTAAGGTCCAACAGTAGCAGGGTAAAAGTATGGTTTCTTAGGCTTCGTTTTTTGTTTTGTCTTCTTCCTCCATTACTAATCTTCTTTCAAATTACGGAGGTTTTGCTGCTGGACATTCGCTTACCTTTCTGCAGGAAGGTTCTGGAAGCGTTTCTTTCTTTCTTTCTGCTTTCATCTGCAATGTTTTACCAGTCTGTCCAGTCCCTTTTCCCGGTCCCGGTAGATTAGAAACGCTACAATGCATTCTCTCACACGCCAAGCCGTGTCTGTGCTCGTGGACGTGAAGCGATCGAAGCGATTGCCGTTAGTTGGCAATAGTCTTTGAGCCGCTTGTTCATACTTCCGCTTGACTAAACGATCGAAATGACACGCTTCTTGCACTGAAATAATTGCTCATCGGTGCACCGGTGGGTGCCTGCCCAAGGACGGACCAGAACTTGAAGGGCAACGCACCCAGCCACCAAAATGGCGTCAGGAGCACTTTAATTTGAAAAAAAAAAATAGAAAAAGAAGTCTCTGTTCAACCCCGAAGGCAAAAGAAGCAACAAAAACTCACCTCCTCCTCCATGCCGTCCCAAAACTCACAGCTGATCCTATTTTGGACGAGTCACAAATTTCCCTCAATCCTATTAGGCATCCGCAACTATCCGCTTATTGCGATTCTGTGCAATTTTCTCTTTTAGATTTTTTTTTGTTGTATCGTTTGTCAAGCTCCAAGTACTCGTGGCTGGATACGGAATTTCCACCGAGGAAACCGATCAGCTCATCAGGAAATACAAAAGTCTGTCTGGAAGAGTCGTTTCCCTGTTTTTTTGTGAGAGACGAATTTTCAAACTTCTTTCATCTGAATTTTACTTTGATTTTTCGTTTCATTCCTCGCCCGTGTGTATGTTTGTGCGAGAGGAAGGATTTTTTTTATTGCCTCCTTTTTTGGTTGGGGGGGTTTGGGGGGTTGGGAGGATAAAGATATTAGAAGTGACAAGGAATGTTTTGAGGAGCAAGCGAGAGAGAGAGAGTTGGGTATTTATTTTGGGGTTCATTTTGATGCCCTCTTACCGGCATCAACCGGAAGCATCAAGGGTAAAACGTCATCCGTCCTGACGGCCTTCTGTCGTTATTATCATCTTCATCATCATCATCATCATCAGCGTCATCATCGTCATCGGGCGGCTGTTTCGATGAAAACCGGATCATCAATACATCATTTATCATCAAGAGGATATATCGGCACAAACTTTTGCTGGGATCCATTTGTGGGGGAGGGGGTGTGAGTTGGGGAGTGGGGGGAGTTTTTCAGAATTTGCTATTAGTAGTTTTTTCTCTTCTCTCTTTTTCTGCTCGGACAGTATCCTTTTTTGATTCCCATTCCTGTTAGCTACTTGTTAATTTCAACCCAGTGTGCTACCCCAAAAGCGAATGAGAGCCCCAGCATAACCGCCGGGAGGGAGGGAAGGGAGTTGGTACAAAAAAGCCCATTTTCTTCTTACTTCGGGCGACACATTTGAAAAGACACAGCACGGACTGAAACTGAAAAGCCTTCCGGACTATTCGGACTCCAGCCGTGTCTGGAGACTAGCCGGCACCCGAAGCAGACGGAAAACATAAAAGAAGAGGATGAAAAAATACCACCCTCCTACCCCCCCCTCTCAATTCACCCTCCACAAAGGGTGGGAGGTGCTAATGTCTGGCACTAAATCATGATGGATCGCAAGACCGTGTGCCAAGGCGAAACTATAAATTATTTTCCGATGGGCCGAAGAATCGTTTCACGGGTGGCGGGTGTCGTTGCAGAGTAGCGCCCAATGGACAAGTGGACATATGCTAACCCTCCCCAGCACACAACTCAGCGGTCAACTACTTCTGTGCGGGAGATGTATCGCTTGATACAGGATAAAAGGTTACATCAAACGGTAAACTTCACCCTGAATGAACATGATGAAGTGTGATAAAGTGCTAGTAATGGACAGCAGATTCATTCAATTGTTGTACCATTCTTCTATTCCACCTTCCTATTAGTGTGTCGTTACTTCGAAGGGACACTTAAATGTTTGATTGAAGAGAATTTAATTTTCAAATGAAATTGTACAACGTTGAAGAATAATTAAAAATTGAGACAATATTTTTATACAAGTTTTTAAAAATTAGTATAAAACTCGTAATCTTCCCTTAAAAACCGAAATGCGCATTTCATTTCGGGAAAATCATTTCCTCCCCCTTTAGTGGGTGCCTTATCGCAACATTGCGCATCATCCCACAAGTGGTTTGGGAACGTATTTTGGTTGGGGGTGGGCGTTTTTCGCAGAAATCAATGCGCGAAATGAGTAGCCCGATAGTAGCCCGATAGTAGCCGGATAGACTTTAGCCACATGGCCACACATGCAGCAGTGAAGATAGTGCGAATGACGCCCACTTTATCCGCAAGCATGTCCATCGTACTTGTATCGAAACAGCACGCGCTTTGAGCCACACAATTAGCGCGTCCGCCCTGCTCTTCACCGGTACGCCAAGGAAGGTTCTTGCATAGTTCATATTTCACATTTCTCATCGCCGTAACCCGTTTTGCCGTCCGCCGGCCCCTTGTTGATGAATCGTTTCAGCACCGCGTTTGCGATTATTAACGGCTTTCGGTCTAGCCATTCTAAGCGACAAACCGATGGGCAAAACCCATCGGTTGGGGGGAAGGTATCCGATCCATTTCCGGTCTTTGGCAGAAAAAGCCCCACCCAAGGATCAATCGATTCGTAACGGGTCCGAACGGTACCAGACACGCGTTTCGTACCGAGATGCGTTTCATCTTTTGTGTGTGCGTGTTTTTTTTTTTTTTAAAAGGATGCCTTACGATGTACCGCCGGTAGAACAATGTTTTAGTGCCACACGTGAAGTGAATGGCAATGGGTGATGGATGACCGAAGCTTTTAAGTGGTACACGTACGAGGTTGCTGCACATGTGCAGCACACATTTCAAAGGGAAGGCATGCACTACAGAGGAATGACTTGGAAGACCGCTCTATTTGCACAGCAACACTAGAAACTAGTCATTGCCCGTGCGCGCTTAAATCACTTGCTGAATAGCATCTATCTGGATGATGGATTGACGGATCAGGTTTCCGTCGTAACCAGTGCACCAGTGCTGTCTAATAGGAGTTGATTAGGGTTGCGGTTTTTTATTCGATTTCGCTAGAAAATGTTCCACGTTTTATTTTCGGTTATTCTGTTGCAGCTACAAGATGCTTACCTTGTAAATTTGATATTAATTCAAACAGATTAAAATTATGCATCAGTTACACAAGCTTTTGTTCTTCTTTTAAAATAGGTATATAAAAATCTGAATCTTAAATGAAATGAATAAAATGAATCTTAAGCAATGTAAATAATAAGAAAATATTCATAGAAAAAATCAAGATAGATTTCATGTAAATGTCATTCATATGAATCTTCAGTAAAGAGTCATTCGAATCATGAGTCACAAATCACTCCGAAACAGTTTCATGTATTCGCAAAAATTATTTTAGGCTTCAATAATCTGAGAAGATTCCTTGAAGATTCATAATACTACGAATTTTTTTTTACTAAAAATCATTGATATTTATGGCTCTCCAGAATAAAGAATCAGAATCATTCTTTTTTTTTAAATCACTCATGTGAATCATGTGAGTCAGATTCACCCAATAATAGTTGCTACTCAACTACTCTTTTCCCGTTGAATAAGTGTAAATGCCAGAAAGGCGCATTTGGTGGGACCTGTACAGAAATTTTCTATTATGAGTTTCTTCCATATGGCCTTTCACTTCTTGATGAATAACTTAATACGAGTGATTGACATGGAAAGGGACTACATTTAGCAACAGGGTACTCTTCTTTGTTCTATTTTTTTAATATTGAAAATTTTAATGCATTAAGATAAAATTTTAAAAAAATAAAGGGATCAATTCGACATTCAGAAACAAATAACAAAAATTCTGGAAGTTTAGCTAAAAATAACACACTTTTTAACGCCCGTCTATATCATCGGCAATCCAATTAGAATAGAATGAAAGCCATGTTTTGTGTATTAACTTCCAATTATTGCAGCGAAAGTATTCAACAAAATCACATTTAATAATGAAAAACCATTAATCAATACCGGGCACAAAACCCTTGCAATGACTAATGGCACTAACCATCGGTGGCCTTTCCCAAAAAACCCCCATTTCGTACGTAAGACCTTTTCCACCGCCGCTACCTTCAATTTGCTATAGGTCATATTTATTTCTGTTGAAGACCTTTATGTACACCGGTGCCATCGAATGCAAAACCCGTACCGCACGATCAGATGTGAGATTTAGTACATGCTTCACGTATATTACCACGAGTTGAGCCAAAAATGCACAAACCAACAAAACAAAAAAATCATGAAGGATTCCGTGATTCCCCCCCAATATGTGACGGAACCCGAGGAAGGAGGGGGTGAGGTCCTGTTTCGAACCGTGTAGGCAAGATTGAAACCGGAAACAATTGCACACAACGGCGACCAGTAGGGAGTACGGGGGTGAACTGGAATGGCTGTCGAAGCGTAAAGCGGGTCGATTTCACCTCGTGTCGGAAGTAATTCCGGGTTGCACGATGCTACCCCTTTTTTTGTTCACAAGGGGGATGCTGGGGACATTCACTACCCTAGCCCGAAGAATGTCCATGAGGACGGAACGAGGAAAGTGGGTTGGGGGGCAGAATGCTAATAAAATGGGGAAAAGCCATGCAGGCCGCATCGGGCACATACCACCGTTGGAATCGAAATTTAATCCAATGGGAAAATAAAATGAGAAGGATGTTCATGGAATGAGCAACAGCAAATAAAAAAACAACTACATAATATCCAGGGGGAAAATCCATTTTCTACGCTGCCCGTCGGCTGAAAGAGGAGAAAAATTACATTCCTATTTTTTTTCTTGTCTTGTCTACGCTACATTTTACTATACGACATTAAAATTGTATAATAAAATAAAATATTTACACTAATAAATTTACCTATCCAGATATGATTTAAAAAAAAGATTGTGAGTAATAGAAATATATTTCCCACTAAAAAAATAAAAAATTAATTCCTAGTCCGTTGGCTCAATGGCAAACGGCAAAGAGAAGAAATAAAAAAAAACCAAGGTTTAGAAAACAAAAATAAAATTATCCCAGGAAATTTCCACTCACACGCTTAGTGTTTGTACTAATGCACTCCATAATATAGCTGTGTGAATCGGTGCGTGTTGATGGCATTTTCCGTAACTTTCACACACGTCCATATTCAGCAGAAATACAACGCTTCACATAATCATAAAACGGAAAAAGGATTTTTATTCATTCTTCATTTCCTTTTTTTTCCCGCCGCCGCGTTCAATTGATTGCGTGATTTCTCGCCTTACATTCCTTCCCTCGGTTTGCTCGGATAAGTCGGGGAGGGGGGGGAAAAAAAAGGAGAAAACAGCTCAGATATTATACTAATCTGTCCCATTTCGCTTTCGAGTGGTGCTGATGGGAGAAGGAAAGAATGGAAGTTATGTTTGCTGTTGTGGTGAACTTTTATTATTGTACCCTCGTTCGTTCCTTTTGCGGTCGGGAAAATTAGATTCTTCGACGCTTTCCGTTCTTGCCACTGGTATATTCACGACCGTGCATAAGATTCATTCGGGGATATTTTTTTTAATTAGTAGCATTGAGTTCGATTGCAGATTTTTTTTTCTTCTATTTTTCCTCAAGTCTCTAACAACACGCCGTTGCATTCCGATGCACATCGTTTCGTGCCGTGCCGCACAGTGAGCACAGATGTGGATAAATGATTTTTTTTCGGATATATTTTTTTCTGTTTCAAAATAAATGGAATATTTTTATCATAAGTAAAACAACTAAATATTAAACTTTGGGTTATAAATTGGACCCTGGAACATTAAACATTTGGTGAAATTTAATTATCAAATAAAATACCAATGTTCCAAAACCTATTTTTAAGTATGACATGCATACAAAGAGAGATTTTTATATGTTCTTAAACATTTTTTCAAGTTTCTATTACTATAAAATTCACTATGAGCAAAGAATTTCATGTTAAAAAACATAAAATTTTCACAAAATATTTTTGCCCAATTTGTGCCTCTGCTGCACCCACTGTGCAGCTGTGGTGACATAATTTCACAAATCAAGCAAAGGCAGCCCAGGTGGTGCAAAAGGTACGAAGCGGGGAGGTTTTAGGAATGTAGTTTGGTAAATGAATAATTTATTTGCCTGCTTCAATACATTCGGAATGCATGTTTCACCGGTTGACTGGTATGTTTATTTTTGCGAAAATTTTATTCATCACATTTTCCAATGCACTAAACAAATCCCTGCTAAAAACCTGGAAAGGTAGGAATATGGTGGAAATAGCAAAAGGGGGAAAGGGTTTTAAAAAAAAAAAACTCATATGAGCTGTTGTGTATATGTCTTTATTTACCACTTGGTATAGGAATACAGCGTAACTAGGGGTTTTTGGAAAATAAATTAATTCTCATTACTTCAGCGCTAAACAGCGCCACCGATGCACGAATGGGCAGGGTAAATTAGAAATTTTGCCCCATCCATATTTTATCATGTTTGTTTGTTGGGTGTTACCAAAACATTTTCTATAAGTTAAAACTAATACGCACATTTCTAAGCGCAAATGTAATTTTCCATTCTCACCTTCACAAAAATGTTGATGTTCGCATTATTCGTAACATGCTTAAACGGTGGTAAAATTTGCGCTTGGATGTAAATGGTGTACTTTTCTTGTGAGAAAACATTACCCCCCTTGGTTGTACAAAATGTCTCCCCCTTCCCTCCCATCCCCCTCCCTTGCCCAGGTGTCTGGGAAGGATTATTTATTTTTCCTTCCCAATTGAAAACAATTCCGGTACACGGATGGAACAGTAAAACTCTTTTCTTCTTCTTCTTCTTTTTCTTCTGGTTGATTTCCGGGCCCATTTTACCATTTTCATACTGGGTGAGTTTTTCAAATAATGCATTGTTGAAATAGCA